>ML804560.1:260615-272280 GCA_009831015.1 Picea engelmannii | reverse complement strand
GATGAAGTCTTTTGGTGATGTGTTCTAAGGTATGTTATTTTCAGGTCATCTTACCATTTTTGCTATAACTTTTTTTATAGAATGATTTAGATGGTGAAATCGCTATGGTATTGAGAAGACATATCAAGGTACCTCTGGTAAAAATTTCAGCTCTTGATTCACTATAATTATGGAGATACACTCTGTGGAATATAGGGTTTGTGACCAATCTTGAAACTAGTCAATAAACAGGTGTTCTGGGTAAAACAGTCATAACTTTTTCATACAGACTCCAAATGCAGTGGGACCACTTCCATTGGAAAGAGTATGGACTTTAGTTTCTTGTGTGCAAGTTTTAGAATCAGATGTTAAATATTGAGTGCGGGGCATGCTGTACAAGTTGGGTCTTCTGAACAGACCAGAATTGAATAAAGTTTTATTATCTCTCATATATTCTTGGGTGGAAGGAAGGGGCAAGGATAGAGATTTCAAATATCTCTTTATATTGGAGGATTGTATCTTCCTCTTGGAGTTTTATCCCCCCCTTTACATTTGGAATCTGTAGCTACCTTTGGAAGTCATTACTTCCCTTGAACAAAAACTATTGAATATTTCTCATATATTGTGCATGGTGTATTGTGGTGTATTGGTGTAACTCTTATACTATTGTTCATTGCTCATTGGATATAATTGAATGGTTTAAGTATAAGTTGAAAAAGGTTTTAAATTGTACTAGATACTGATTCACCCCCCTCTCAGTATCAACACTTGCATCTTACCTTTACCATCCCAAAATTATGGAAGGCCCTTTATGAACAATTCTTCAAATAAATTCTTGAAATTTTGCACACTTTTTTCCATCTATATCACTTTATTCAGAACTTATTTCAAATGATAATGTTTTGTAATAATCCTTTTGGGCTAGATAATCAATGCAGTCATGTGTTTTACCCCAATGGTCTAAATATCTGCAGGAGGAACTGATTTGAGAAGATTAAAGGCATTTTTTTCCCATTCAAATGGCTTTTTGGATAAAGTCTCATTAACAACAGTGCATCTATGTCTGGCTGTGATTGCTATATTACCTTTATCACTTACAAAATTCAAATATGATCTAAATTTTGCAGCCTCATTAGCTATAGAATCCCATATGATATGTTTATCTCCTTGCAACAAACCATTACCTCTGAATCTTGAATTCAATTTATTAATCTTCTCCTACGAGACTACTTTTTCCTTTTGAACTTGGGATATATTTTCATCCTTTGTGTGCACTTCCTTCTCCAATTTCTCCATGTTTTCCTTTAACCCCTTGATCTCTCCTTCTTTCAAACTGACTTGTGACATGGCCTGAACAATGTCTTCAGTAGTTGATCCAGTTCCTCCAGCAAGGGCTAATACTGTGGTTCTAGTCACCAACTATACCTTTTCTTGAGACCATTCCATCTTTTCCTTTTCCAGATGCAAAATCTTATCCTTATAATCCAGTGCTTCTTTCTGAAATGTTTATTTTTCCTTCTCTAAAGCTACCAATTATGTTATTTGTGGGTGTTTTGTAACAGACATCTTCAACTTTTTCTTCAAACTCTAAATTATTTTATCTTTTTCATCCAATAAAGACTTCAAACCTTGGGGGCCTTTAGACTCAAGCCTTTTAATTTGAGTTTTCCAAGCTTTGTTGGCTGATTTTTCCTATCTTACATGTCCTTATTTTGTAGCTAAGGATGTCATCTTTGAATTTTTCAAATTTAAACTCAAATAGTCATAATACAACAAATCATTGGTCTGCTTATGGAATTTCACTTTGCCATGGGAAATTATATTGACATATTTGATTTTCATCTATGACACTTTATCCTCCTCTACAACTGCAATATTAAAAGTTTTACTTTCAATATCCCTCACAACAAACAAGGAAGATTTCTGTTGAGAAAAATTTTCCACTTCAAGAAACAAATCCCTTATTTCTCCCAAAGCCACATTTCTCTTTTCAGCATATTTTTTTTCTAGATCTTCTCTGGACTGATAGGCTATCAAATTAATATTTTTGACTGTGAAAGGCTCTTGATCTTCCTTCACTTTGAATCTGACTTCTTTCCTCAATTTCTACAATACTAGTACCACTTTCCACAATGTTCAAATTCACTTGATCTCTAGGTCCTTCATCTTCCAAATCTACAATTTGCTTTGGCTGAACAATTTTCATCTTCTTTTTAGCAGTTTGTTCAACATCAATATCCATAGTCTCTGAAATGTTTCTTTTATTGTACACACTAGCTTTGGGAATTTTAATCACTAACTTTTGAGGAGCTTGTTGTGTTTGGACTTGCTGCAATGGTGCTTCCACATCAATACACACTTCCAGATTAGCTAGTTTATCCAAGCCTTCCACATTCTCATGTTCATCAAGTGCATTTTTATTTGATCTGTCTTCTCTTGGATATGATCTGATGTGGATCATATTTTCTTCCTTGTATTTATGAAAAACCAGAGACTTTGAGTTTTTCCTTAACTTGTGATAAACATGATCTAGACTTAACAACAAAAGGACCAATTACAAAGGGGAATTTAATGTTAAAGGCTCTGTGCAGTTTGATGAAGTTCTTTGTCTCATAGATGATTCTCTTCCTGGTGAACTCAAGAGAAAAAATCATGGGAGTTAGGAAAATAGGTAACGAATAAAGAGACTCATGAAAACCATATACCCATATCATTGTTGAATGCATAAAAAGTATCCAATATCCTACTTTGTTTTTTGGATTTGGCTGTAGTTGAATCTTCATGTTCTCCAAAATTGTGGGTAAACTTGTATTGAAAATCAGAGACTATATTCTTGACATGACCTTGTTGATGAATATGAGAAAAGTGATTCTTTTACATTTAGTAGATACAAAAGTTGCTTCGGGAATTTCTCCATTGTTACTTGTTAAGAAATAATTTAACAGATATGTATAGTATCTGAAATGTCTCAAAGAGTGGAAATTCACTAGCTTCTTGTGAATGGTTTCATCTAGGAATTTATCAAAATTAATTCTGACTGACTGACCAGACTCTGACTTAAAAAAAATCAAAAGAAAACCCAACATGACTTCAACAACATATTTATCACTATCTAGACCTAGGGCCTGACTCAACAAGGAACATACCCACTGAACTTCAATGACCATCATGTTGATACTCATTGGTAAGGGTAGACTCTCTGATATTTGTTTAGGTTTAATGATTTGTTGTTGAAATTGACTTTTGGGCTCTGGCTGACATTCTCTGTAAACCCTAATCACTTTTTCTTCTTTGAATGACTTAGAATTAAAGGAAAATGCATCTGGAATATTGAGTGACTTATGAATTGACATATTATCTGTTCTACATAGGCCTTGAGACCCCTATTTATTGACAATTACCCTTTCTGAATGGGAATATTGCTCAGTGCGCCAACCTATGAACTTAGGAAAAGGAAAGAAACCTCGACAACATATGGGACAATGGAGGCCTGGAATGCTTCTAAAAATGGAATACTCTTTCCCTTTATATCATCCAAGTTGCTTCAAGACACAGAAATGGGGGAAATAGTGATATCAGGATCAAATACATATGCATCTCTATCAATTAGGGCTTCCTCATTACTTTCAGAGTCTTGCTCTACTACTGATAATGCTATAGGATCCATGGCAATGGGATAAATACTTGGAAGTGAGATGTAATGGTGAAAATTTGGGTTGCAACAGAAAATGGAGGTCGCAACAGTGTTCCAACGGTCCTTGAGTTTGAAAATTATAAAAAATGAAAATGTCAAATCAACATTTTATACTTTTCACTTTGCAGAGATGTGGATTGGCAGTTTTGGAACAACCTGCTTGACATTCCACAATCAACCTGATGTTGACATGTATACTTCAATGGAAACCACGGTTTGGATTGTGGGACTGCCTTTTAGAATTGTCCCCTGTGCAACTTCAAACTCCACAATGCTTCATGACCTTCGATTTGATGGATCGTGATCAAGGTTATTTTGGGCCCGAACTGATTTGACCTTTTCTCCAAATTTAACTTCTTTATTCCATTTTTAACCTTCTTGCCAATTTTTCATGCCCCCAAACCATTTATCACCTTCACTAATTTTAGGATCCTTACCCTAGGACATAAACAATTTTTATTGGTGACTAATAGAACACATGTGCTTACTTAGCATACAATGATAATCCATAAGTAAAGGAAAGTGTCTACCTATTTTTTCTTTGAGATCCATCCACCTCACATTTATAAGATGATTACTGATGTGATGGTTCTTGGTGAGACTTGTGGGTTAAAAATCAAATGCATAAAATTTACTCAGCAAATAAAAGAAACTCCCACAACACCCCACTTCCTTCACACCCAATTGCACATGCAATACTTGTATACAAATCTTAATGGGTGAGAAAAATTTGAAATACAAAAGGAAGTAGAAAGAACTATTAATATTGTGGGAAGTACAAGTAAACCTATCATGGCTACGGATGCTTGTTGGTAGTGGGACTATGCTTGTATGGTACCTAGGATAGATGTTGGTATTATCACATCTGTTTAAACCCTCATAAGTGCATCTTTTGCGTTAGGTCAGGTCCTCTTTTAGGATTCTTAGTCTCTGAGACTGGGATCATGGTGGATCCTTTAAAGGTTGAGGAAATACTTCGATTGCCTCCTATTATAGCAAGATTTGCCTCACACTATGAAATCTTGAACATAAGTCCTTTTTCCATTTCCCTATGCAGACTTATCATCCCTGTTTGTAAATCCCAGAGCTAAAAATACATATCTTTCCACTTGTACGCACCTTGCCTACTATACAACATGTGTATACGCAGGCTGCACCACTACAACCCGCATACATCAGGATTTGTGCCAAAAAATGAAAAATGGTGTTGGGTTCCCATGTCACGACAGGAGATCTATGATCCTTGGCCTTCCATAGACTGGAAACGTTCTGACTCGGCCCTTCAGTTCCATTTGAAGGCTATAAATGGGCCAATTCTGAGCTATGGAAAAGAGGAGAAATAATTCAACTTTGAGAGAAAAGTTACTCTAGAGAGATTATTTACTTCATATTGAGTCTGCATCCCTTTGTCCTTTAAGTCTGAACACAGTGTTCATCCCCCAAGCTATTCCCTTATTTGATTGAGAACTTCATTGTCTCTCTTCTATGAGCTTGCCTTTGGTGGATGATTGAAGTGGTGGAGGCCCAACTGAAAGGAACTTAGTTTCTCGGTTCTGAACTGTGCCAACACAGAAGTTTGTAACATTTTCACTTATGCTGATCATATATTAATAGAAATACTCTTTTCGCGTCCAATTGATATCTTGCAAATATTTGAATTATTATTCCATGGGCATATTTGTCATGTTTATTAATGGATTATGTTATTGAATGTGATAACATCATATATTATCACCATATGCTTGGTTTTCTTGGTTGTTGAGAACTAGTTGCAGGTATATTGCTTTGGGTCAAGTGCTCAACGGTGGACTTCATCGAATGTCTGGATGAGGTAGGCCTTTTATCTTGTCTTGCTAGCATATTTGTTTACATAGCATACTTGAGAATGAAGTTGATTTATGCAATCATTTCCATCTGTTGTGGCTTACCCTAGCCATAGATAGATTTTCCTCGTAACACCTCCCCCATGAAAAATTTGTCAGCTTCAAGGTTTATAGGGGAAAGCTAACTTCTTACGTTGATTTATAGTAAACTATGCCAATATTACTAAGGGTTTCATGTGTCTTTTGAAGAAGGACACTTCATTTATATGGCATGAGTGAGCCCAAGAATCCTTCAATGCTATGAAGAAAGCCTTGGTGTCGATGCCTCTGTTGAAGCCCTCAGACTACACTAGAGATTAATTACTTTATATTGTCGCGTCTGAAGGGACAGTTGGTATTGTTTTAGTTTAGGAGGATGATAAGATCTATGAGCACGTCATTTACTATCTTAGTCAAAACTTAGTCGACCTTGAACTCAAGTACTCTCATGTTGAGAAGCTAGCTTTGGCGGCCACACACGTGGTTCAAATATTACGACACTATATATTTCTTTGAAAAAACACCGTAGTTGTTGACGTCAATCCATTTCAATACTTCCTTACTAGGTGCATCATAGGGGGGGAATATAATAAATGGATTGTCATATTGCAAGAGTTTGATCTCGATTTTGCTTCAACAAAATCCAAGAAATCGCTAGTTTTTGCCAAGTTAATATTAGACTTCCCTTGGTTAAATGAGGAAGTTATTTATTTTGATTCATTTGTGGATGAACACATTTTCCTTATATTTTCATCAGACCCTTGGTATGGAGACATTTTGATCTATATTTAAACCTTGAAGTTCTCTCATCATCTTTCGAGAGAAGATCAATGACACATATGATATCAAGCTAAGAACTACCTTATTGTCGACGAAACTTTGTATCATTGAGGCGTAGATAATATCTTGTGTCATTGCTTGACTCACGAGGAGGCTGAGTCTATTCTTAATGACTCTCATGGTGGGGCTTGTGGTGGTCATCTATCAGGGCTTGCAACATCCCAGAAGATATTGTGAGCAGGTTATTTTTGGCCATCTATTTTTAAATATTGTGTCGAAGCAGTCAAGAAGTGTCACCCATGCCATTTTTTCACTCAAAATATGCGCTCGCATCCAGACCCTCTTCACCGGGTCATCACCGTCGGTCCCTTCACCAAGTGGGGGGTGGATTTTTTGGATTGCAACCCAGCTTTGGCTGGGGGGCATCAACATATTATCATGGTCGTAGACTACTTTACTAAGTGGGTCGAGGCCATGCCTATGATTACATTTGATGGTAAGACTGTTGCACTTTTCATGTTCGATCAAATTATAGCCTGGTTCAGAATCCTGAGTGAGATTGTCACTGATCATGTCAATCACTTTCAAAACGAAGTGATGAAAGAGTTAACATTGAAACTGGGGTTTAAACATGGTCATTCTTCCCCTTACTATCCCCATGAAAATAGACAAGTAGAGGCCATGAACAAGTCTATCAAGACCATTTTTCATAAAACTGACAGCGAAAGTAAATATGACTGGCATCTCATGCTTTACCTTGCACTTTAGGCATAATGAATGTCGGTTAATACTTCCACTAGTTTTCCCCTTTTCAGTTAGTACACGGTGTGGAGTCAATCCTACCTATTGAATGTGAAATCCCTTCTCTTAGATTGGAAGTTAAGCTCCTACCTGACACTTATGATCTCGAACAACACCTCGTACACCTAGATATTCTAGATGATCAGGGTCGAGATACCTCTACCATTATTGAAACGAACAAATGACGTGTCAAGGTCCAGTATGATAAGTTTGTCTATCCTTGATAGTATGTTGAGGGTGACTTGGTTCTCTTGTATGACCAAGCCAAAGAACCACTGGGGAAAAGCAATTTCAACCCCATGAGGCACGGTCCTTATATCGTGCGACATGTCTTAGAAAAAGGAGCCTACGAATTAGAAGATTATGAAGGAAACATGTTGGTTGAGCCCAGAAATGGGCTGTACTTGAAAAGATATTACACTTGAGCCCTAAGCTTAGGTGTAACTCTTTGTATACTAGTGTATCTTAATGTATATATATTTTCCCTTTTGTCATCGACTTGCTTATTGAGTTTTCCCTTGGTTGGAAGATGTCAACAGAGTCTTCAGTTTACTTAGGATTCACAGACGGTGCCAGTCATCATACACAAAACTTGGCTTCCATCGCTTGGGTTGTTTACTCATCTGAGGGTCAACTAGTGTCTTCAAGTGGCATTTTTCTAGGGCCATCAACGAATAATGTATCCAAATATAGCATCGTTATAGAGATTTTACGCGATTCCATTTCACATGGTATTCGTTCTTTAGAAGTTCACCTGGACTCCTAGTTAGTAGTATGTCATTTGAATGACAATTACCATGTGCGACACCCTACCCTACTCCGACGATTCCTACGAGTACAAATTTTGGAACGACATTTTTATTTATTACTTATAGTCACATACCTCGAAGTTCTAATTGATGGAATATCCAACAATACTGAGAGGTGGGGGGGGTGAATCAGTATTGCCTACTTTTTTCTTTTTAATCTCATCTTATATTAAGAACAATTAATTATGCAATTAAGTAATATATGATGAACAACAAACTCTTATGAACACATTATTTTATCGTGGAACCCAACAGGGAAAAAACACCAACTCTTTTCTCATTAATAAAATGTTCTTTTACAAAAATGTTTTCAAGATACAACTTGATGGAGAGACATTCCCCAAGTTTCTTCAGCTACGACTGAAGGGATGCTGCCACGCCCCATTTACCAGCTACAACTGGAAGGATGCACCCACACCCTCATTCACCAGCACCAACTGGTAGGAGGCTTCTACCCCATGTTTAGTCAGCTACAACTGACAAGGAAGCACCTACTCCCCTTATTCACCAGCACCAACTGGTAGGAGGCTTCGACCCCCTTGTTTAGTCAGCTACAACTGACAAGGAAAGAACCAACTCCCTTGTAGGCACCAACCTACCCTTGCACCAGCCAACCACCCCTAATTTTACACTGTAATTCAATCTCTTATTCTCTTCATGAATTTGATTCATGCAGCTATTAACACAAGTCCTATCAGATTTGACTTTTTGAACTTCGACTTGTTTTCTCTTTCTCCACCCTTCCTCCCTTTATGCGGGTTATAACATTTATAACTCTTTTACTATACTCTGCTCAAGGTTTTCATAAACACACAGAGACACTATCAATTCTTCAAGTCTTCTAAGAATCATTAACTATTGTACTTTATACTTGTCTGCTGCAACCTCTACTTGTATGGTCTTCTAGTTATCTGTAGTCAAATTTCACCTCTTTCTCTCAGGCTTCTGTCATTTAATCTTCAATGAAACTGTTGTATTCCAATAAAGGTCTTCTATATCAAATATTGGATTGCATAACTGTTGCTCTGTCTTCTTCTGTTCTTTATCTTCAATAAGACATTGATAGGCATATTAGGACAAACCGTTCTTCATCTTGAACTTTGCTTTTGTTTTGATCTTCTTATCTGAACCACAAATACACTCTCTTCTCACCACTTTTTCTCGTTTATATAATCTTAAAACTGGTGGGAGATATAAAACATCGTATCCCTTTATTTGAACCATTGTACCTTTTCAATTAAAATGATAATCTAAATGTTAATCCCTAAATAGTGGTTCATTACCCATTAATTGGGGCATATTATATTAGTAATGTTATTTTATTTATGTCAGCTTTAGGCCATTAGTTGTAATTATGATGGAGGAACTATCAATTTCTCAGGAAAATGCAATAAGATCAATCTTACTATGGGGGAATATGTAATGAATAGTCCAATGATTGCTATACCCATGGGTGGTGCTGATGTTGTACTAGGAATCCAATGGTTACAATCATTAGGAACAATGGATTTTAATTTTCAAGAACTTTTCAAGAAATTTTCATTGAAGGAAAAGAAATTGAGTTAAGAGGTATCACAGGGAAACTCAGTAAGGTGATAAGCTCTAATGGCATGACAAAATTATTGAAAAAGGGGCATCAAGGTGTTATTGCACAACTATGCTCACTAGATGTTCAAACATCTAAGCCATCTATTCCTCTAGATCTCCAAGGGATCATTGATAAGCATTCTAAAGTATTTGAAGATAATCCCAAAGGTCTTCCACCCACTCAAAATCATGATCATGATATTCACCTAATTCCTGGGAGTGTTCCTCCTAACATCAAGCCATACATATACCCTTATGCCCAGAAGAGTGAAATTGAGCGCATGGTTGAAGAAATGTTAGAGGATGGCATTATTAGACCTAGCCAAAGTTCTTACTCTGCACCAGTGGTAATGGTATTCAAGAAAGATAGCTCATGACGTATGTGTCCAGATTATAGAGAGCTCATCAAGATCACTATTAAAGATAAGTTTCCCATTCCCATCATTGATGAATTGTTAGATGAACTACATGGAGCAATCTATTTCACAAAGTTGGATCTTGGTTCAGGGTATCATCAGATTAGAAAGAAGGAAGAAGATATCCCAAAAACAACATTCCAAACTCATGAAGGCCATTATGAATTTTTGGTCATGCCTTTTGGCCTTACAAATGCACCTTCCACATTCCAAGGGTTGATGAATTCCATTTTCAAGCTCTTCCTTTGAAAATTTGTGTTACTATTTTTTGTTGATATACTAATCTATAGCAAGTCTTGGGAGGATCATGTGCAACATGTTGACAAGGTGCTACAATTACTAAAGGAGCAACAACTATATGCCAAACCATCGAAATGTTTCTTTGGAGTGAAGGAGGTAGAGTATTTGAGTCATATTGTATCTCATGAAGGTGTCAAGGTAGACCCTAACAACATTAAGGCCATGATGGACAAGTCGATTCCCAAATCATTAAAGAATCTTAGAGGATTTTTGGGTTTGACAGGTTACTACCGCAAGTTTGTGCGACACTATGGAAGAATAGCAGCACCTTTAATGGCACTAACTAAGAAGGATGCATTTTCATTGACTCCAAAGGCAACTAAAGCTTTTGAACAACTTAAAGAGGTGATGTGCAGAGATCCTATCTTGACCACTCCAGACTTCACAAAAACCTTTATTGTGGAATGTGATGCCTCGGGAAATGGAATTGGTGCTTTCCTAATGCAATAGGGAAGGCCCATGGCTTTTGAAAGTCGGACACTCAAGGGAAATGACTTACATAAACCCATTTATGAGAAGGAAATGATGGCAATACTACATGCATTGAAGAAATGGTGTCCTTACCTAATAGGTAGGCACTTCAAGGTCAAAACAGATCATGATAGTCTTAAATACTTCTTGGAACAAAGACTATCTTCAGAAGAACAACAAAAATGGGTAACCAAGATATTGGGTTATGATTTTGAAATCATCTATAAAAAAGGGAAGTAAAATGTTGTGGCAGATGCACTCTCAAGGAAGGATGAATATGTTGAGGCATTTCTCTATGCTATCTCGATCATCCAACCCGATTGGATAATAGAAGCAAGGGATGAATGGAAGAAATACGAAAAAGTGTGGACTCTCATTCAAAGGTTGTAGTAGGATTCCAGTACATTAGATACATTTACATGGAAAAATGATTCACTATGGTACAAAGATCGCTTATATTTATGTAAGAAATCCCAACTCAAACAAAAGGTACTATTGGAATTGCACACCTCTCCAGTAGGAGGGCACTCGGGATTTTCAAAAACCTACCATAGGGTCAAGAAGGAATTTTTTTTGGATGGCCTTAAAAATGATGTTCAAAGGTTTGTGGCAGAATGTTTGGTTTTCCAACAAAATAAGGTGGAAACAATTAAGACCCCAGGTCTTTTACAACCATTAGCCATCCCAAGTCATCATTGGGAGGAGGTTTCCATGGATTTCATCACAGGGTTACCAAAGTTTGAAGGAAAGAGTGTCATCATGGTGATTGTTGATAGAATGACCAAGTACGCACACATTTGTGCACTCTCACATCCCTTCGAAGCTAGTACAGTTGCCACCACATTCATGGAGACAGTTCAAAAGATACATGGTAGCCCAAAGATTATTGTAAGTGACAGAGATCCCATCTTCACTGGACATTTTTGGATAGAATTATTTTCTTGTTTGGGTACTCAATTGGCTCAT
>ML804560.1:235947-251485 GCA_009831015.1 Picea engelmannii | reverse complement strand
ATACCAAGGAGACATTTTCATTTTGAATCATCTTGGAATTGTACATTTATGTGGGCATAAGGAGGTTGCCCCCTCGAAGAGGCTTATTATCTTAATTTATCTCTTTTTCAAGGCGTTGAGTACTTATTTTGAGGTTTTTCTATGCTATATTGATATTTGGTTCTTAACACTAAACTTTAATTAATATCATTTTTCCTTTTTTATTCTTTATTCATGTTTTCATGATTTAACTCTCTTTTAATCTTGACTGTGTATCGGTTCAATTGTTGTCATGAGTTGATCAGATACATGGATCGACTCATTAGATCATACTCATGTTTCTGCTACGTTCTTCATTCACCAACAAAGCATATTCGATCATTTATTGATTCTCTGCATTGTTCTGGTGTAACTCTCTGTCGAATGAAATCTATATGAGGCGCTCCCTTCAAACCATTTCCATATGACTATAGGCGTAGAACCATGGGCTTATTAATTTAAGTGATGTACTATGTTATTCCTTTTAAATCTCTTACCATATGACCAACATCGGTAACCAGATGCTAGGCCAAACGAGCGCTTGAGCGCTTTATTAGAATCAATGGTCACGATTTAATCTCTCGATCATGGACGGTCGTCGGGACTTCGGGACTTCACCCTTAAGAACTTTGGGACTTGCAACATGTCAAATCTCTTGGGGTGGATTTCGTCGAATAGATCAGACAGTTCATGTTTACTTTGAGGAACCATATCAATGGTTAGATTCAATCCTTATATATATATATCGTTTTACTGCTTTAATCTGACAGTTGGAACTTAATTAGGCATTGAGATGGATGGCTACCATTTACTCTAGGACTTCAACTATTCTACTTACTCTATTCGTCCATTTTAATATGATCAACGGTTGAGAATACACCTGAAGTGATCTTCAGATCGAACGACTCATGTCCACTTCAGGACTTCGAAACTTAGGGCATCTGCTGGTGGCGAAACTCCCGAAGTAAAACTCCCACAGTGATGTAACTTTCTTATATCACTTGATGATGTGGCATGAGTCGAGTGTCTGCCACATGTCACTCTGATTATTGATTTGCACATACCTGAAATGTCAATTTCAACTTGACACTTGTCATTATTTGAATGTGCCACGTGTCCTTGCTTACGAGGTCTGTCAACGTGGTTTGTCACATGTCCTCTTGAATCAGACGATTTAGGCTTATTTTGGATTATTCGGAGGTCGATAATTTATTTCGTCTCTTCGGGCTTCGAGAATTTCAGATCTCAACTTTTCAGAGCGTAACCTCCTCACATCTTTAGACCCGAAATGAATGATGTTCGTTTGATCAATATATTTGATCAACGACTTGATTTGTATGTGATGTTTCTTTGTATTGGTTCAAATCCAGCGACCTTCCAACTTTGCTTATCCTATCCTTCCACTTTATTTGATCCGATGGTTGACAAAAATTTGGGTAATCGACAACTCATCCTTTATGCTTATCCTGTCCTTCCACTTAATTTTAATCCGACGGCTGACGGGAATTCGGATAATCAAGATCTTAGATCTTTCTTCTTATCATGTCCTTCCACTCAAAAGTGATCCAATAGCTGACGGGTATTCAAATAATCGAATTCTCAATCATTTTGCCCCGCCTATCCTATCCTTCCACTTAAAGTGATCCAACAGTCATGAAGACTCTTGAAGCAGATTAACGATCAAGGATGATTTCGGAACCACAACTTGCGAGTGATTTAACTTGTCACCCAAGATCCACAATTTGAAGTTGTGCATTGTTGGTGAGTCAACCATAGTCATCGATATTTGAAGCTATAAGATCTGATGGTCCTAACTAATTGTGGGATTGGAAATAACATGATGTTTAATTCTCCTTTCACTCTCTGCAATCTATCCCTGCCGTAGATTTGGCGATTGCGCATCCGACAATCACGACTTAATCTGATCGTTTGTTGGATCAACCACAGTCATCGATATTTGAGTTTATGAGATCTGACAATCTAGACTGATTGCGGGATTGTAACCAATGAGTCATTCAATTCTTCTTTCTCTTTCCGCAATTCATACCTATCGTTGATATGGTGATTGCACATCAACGGTCTTGAATTGATCTGATCGTTGACTAATCCTCCAACGATCCTTCTGAGTTTCATCACGCCATCTCTTATGAGATTTAATATTTATTCACTAACCCACCCGAGCTTTAATCTCTGCATATCATCCAACTGTTTGACATGAATCATTATATGCTAACTGTTATACTATTGATATCAATGACAATTTGTCATACCAACTTATCATCACATCAATGACATCGACTGTTGACATCAATGACACTATGTCCAACACTAATTATGTATCTGATGCATATGATAATTATGTTTTAGATTGGCATTTGTCACATAACTAAAGTAAAGAAAACACATTCACCAATGTACACATTGTAATATAAGTAAATTCGAAGACCCATGTTTTATATTTCTTAAAAATATGGTGTTATAGTACAAAATTGGGGCTCACACCCTCAAAATACATATACGGGTGATCAATACAATAATCACGACATCTACACCTGTGGCACCCAATGTGTGTGATGATAACATAGTATGACGTTTGTGAGACTCTAAAAAAATTTCACCCAAGCATGGGGCACACCTACCACCTGTCGTTGCATCGCCTCCGGCATATCCTCTACCTGAACTATGGAATTTATTTACGTCAAATGAGATAGGTTTCCCTGCACGTTTTGAAGCACTCTCTCAGCATGTCCTTCTGTTGGCTCATCCCCCCGGTGCCTCCATCAAGGTCGTGGGAGTCCATCTGGTCATCGTAGACCCACATCTGTGTAACAATACATGTTTAAGTTAGTACTTGACATCATCCAAAAATATTTTTGTTTTTCTTTTACAAAAATACAAAAAAATGAAATATTTATTAAAAAAAATCAAACCTATGTCTCCATAGGCGGAACCTGGTGGTAATGGCATGTTTGAATCTCCTCTGAAGTTAATCCCTGCATATGGGTAGTTGTCTAGAGCTATCAACTGTCGATGCCACCAGAAGAAAAATTTGTCGTTGTAGGGTGCTGGCACCCTACCACCCCCCAACTTCATCATCACCTCTGTCCACCGCGCCATGGTTGGATCATGAGGTCCATGCAGAACAATCTCGACTCTAGGGCCCGAGACTGGAACCTGCTCGAAGAAAAAACTACATAAGATAGACACAAACCTGAAGTTCCTCTTTCTACCTTGTTTGGAATTTGACAATTGGCTCTTCATGTTGGCCAACAATGAGGTGCACCAGTCGTAAACCGTGGGTCACAATCACTCCACCGAGTAGAACATAATTGGCCTTGATTCCTGATGCAACGAGGCCGACCCTGTGATTCCGGCCAACACTAGGACAATGATATTGAGACTCATGTTGTTGATTTTTTTTATCGAGAGTTGGCTCCCTACCTTCTCGATCCTTGAAACACGGTGAGTGGCTATGTATTCCTATATATTTATGCCACTCCCAACTCCCCGGGCTTTGAGGTTCACCACCTCACCCTGACATGAAAATCCTGTCTGAAAGTATATGTCCTCGACTTCAATCTTCAATGGTATCCCATAAAGGTTGAAGGCCTCTGTGTCTAGATTCGAGTAGTTCACCAACATCTAGAGCAGTTTCACTTGAGCCCTCATTCCTTTGAGAGCCCAAAATTTATATATCCCACATCTTCTTAATTCCATTTGGGCCCCTAGATATCTTTCTACTGTAGCATCAACCTCTTCATGCTCTCTTTCTCTCCACTCTAGCACCATTCTGCAAGTTTAAAATCAAATTTTGAGTCAATATTGTTTAAAAAATTCAACTCACTAACTTATGCGTGAGCTGCAGTTTACACAGTCGTGTATAGGGATGCATGTTATAGAAATATTTGCCTCACCTTATGAAAATTTGCTAAGAATGCCTTTTTCCATTTCCCTATGCAGACTTGAAGTCCCTTTTTAAAAATCCCAGAGTTAAAAACAATATTTTTCCACATATATGTGCCCTAACTATTATACAACATGTGTATATGCAGGTTGCACCACTACAGCCCAAAATTAAAAAATGGTGTCAGGTTTCCATGTCACGTCACAAGATCCATGATCCTTGACCTTCCATATACTGAAAACATTCCAAATTGACCCTTCGGTTCCACTTGAAGGCTATAAATGGTCCATATCTGAGCTATGGAAAATAGGAGAAGAATTCAACTTTGGGAGCAAAGTTACTCTGGAGAAATTATTCACTTCATATTGAATCTACATCCCTTTATTCTTTTAAGTCTGAACACATTGTTCAGCCCGTAAGCTCTTCCCTACTTGATTGAGAACCTCATTGTCTCTCTTATATGATCTTGCCTTTGGTGGAGGATTGAAGTGGTGGAGGCCCAGCTGGAAGGGAATAGTTTCTCGGTTTTGAACCATGTAGACACGAAAGTTTGTAATTCATTCACTTTTGTTGATTACATTTTAATAGAAATACTCTTTTCTCGTCCAATTAATATCTTGAAAATATTTGAATTGTTATTTCATGGGCACATTTGTTATGAATGTTGATGGATTATGCTATTGAATGTGCTAACATTATATATTATCACCATATGCTTGTGTTTCTTGGTTGTTGAGGACAAGTTGCAGGTGTATTGCTTTGAGTCAAGTGCTCAAAGATGGACTTTATTGAACGTCTGGACGAGGTAGACTCTTTATCTTGTCTTGTTAGTATATTTTCTTATATAGCATATATGAGATTAGAGTTGATTTCTGCAATCATTTTCGTTTGTTGTGGTTTACCCCTAGCCATAGAGAGATTTTGCTCGTAACAGAATTGGCGACCATACTGGGGATATAATCTTCTTTTCGGGGTTTGGAGTGTTTTTCTCCTTTGATTTCTCTCGTTTATATTGAGTTTCTTATCATCTGACTGCTTGATAGCCTCTGTTCATTCTGAATCCGAGTTTCTTAGCCTTATCCTTAGCCTCGTAGTGTTTTAACACATATACACGGGTTTTTACCTGACAGTCGCATACATACGCATGTTATCCTTCTGCAAGAGGTGTATATACGTGGTTTTCTCTTGAACAATCATGTGCACCATCCTTATCTATTTGGTTGTTGAGTTTGATGTTTGTTGGGTAAGTTTTGATGGTTGTTGAGTCTTCTTGGTTCTTTGATATGACTATTAAGTGTCTATGGAATGATAGGAAACCTTTCTTTGGTTGAATTTTTGGGTGGTGTCTTTATCATCATCCTCTTAATTGATTGTCCTTGCATATTGGGTTCCGTGTTTGCTTCTTGATATCCTACTTGGTTTGTCTTTGTTTATATACAGTAGAATCTTTATATCAAGTTGTTGTTCAACCCTTGCATTTTCATTCTTTTATATTTAAAATACAAAAATATTAGGCATTTTGCATTGTTGGCATTTGATCTTTTGGGTCCTTATCATTGATATTAGTACATGTATAGAAAGATTGCATCTTATTTGGAATTGTAGAACTAAATTGAAAATTGCATTTTGAAAAAGCTTATCATTTATTGGGAATTTAAGTTAGGAATTTGCATTTTATTCATATTCATTTATTTTACTTGTTGAGTCATAACATCATTAGTTTCACAACCACACCTTTTTTGAGTACGCAGGGCCACTAAAAGCAACACTAATAATTTAAAATTGTTTAGAAACGATTTTATTTTCTAGGGTGCACAAACTAGCTTAGGATTTAGAGCCTTGGAATAGGATTTTGTGAGTAAACTTCTCCAAGGCTATTAAATCAACTTATGTGTCTGGCTAAGGGAGTGGTGAAATCCTTTGTGTAATTGGTGATGTTAGGAGGATCCACTTACATCATAGTTAAGCACGAGGTCGTGTGAGGTTGGTTGAGAGGATATCCCCCCAATACCTTCTTAGCGTCAAATATATTTCTGGGGATCTATTCATATATAGGGATCTTGCTAGTACCTTTACCTCTGTGAAAGGCAGCTCTTTCAAGGTTTTGAGCTTTGTTACCCTACCCATACAGTAGAAATGACTTATGATTGTTCACCTGCGCATCGGTTATACCATGGTTGCTTAGTTTCTTGACATAGGTACCACATAGGTTACTTGTAAGGGTTATTCTATAGGTACCCTGGGTCAGATAAGGGTCGGACAACACACAAACTTTATGGAGGATTACCTCTCCAGGGGGATCTGATCGACTGGTTTTTAATCCCATGAGGGCCCTTATAACTAATTATGATACCTCTGATCTTTTGCAAGGAGTTGCAGGCCCCTCTTGGGCGAGGCATACCTACTTTAGAGAGGGAGGCCCCTTTTAGCCACTTTATCCTATTTGTGTGCATATTAGCCTTCTATTTATTTTATTTTGGTATGCTCTTTGATTACTCGTTGGACTTAGGATTTTTTTTATATATATCTAGTCTTGAGTCATCGTGGATCTAGACCAACTTCCCCATAGGTCTCATCGCTTGTTACAGTTACCACCACATTTTGAGTCTTTGCCTTCTAAAAGGCGTAAATTTGTCAAACATGGTACACACACCTCCACTTACCAGACTTGTGATCATACAAGGATGAGTACTGAATCGAGTCAGAAAGATATTGGGAGTCCTTCAAATCCCATACCTACTACAGTTAACAGTACCCCTTCGACACCTTCAACCACAATGGTTGTAGTGACGAAGGTTCCTATCATCACTCTTATCCGTCCTATAGTGAATACTCAACCTATAGCCACAAACCCTTTTGGGTCCCTTTGTCACTCATCAAGCTACAATATTCAATCCATCCCTATGGCCTCTAGTCCTTTTTCTTATGGTATGCCGAATTTCACATCGCAATTTTCATCCTCCATCCCAACGTCTAGTCCACATACTAGTATTGGACTTGGGGGCATGGCTCCTCCACATGATCCATTTTCATTTGGTGGTGCTCAAGTCCCACAAATGACTCCTACATTTGGAGGCCTTCCTCCTATTAACTTCGAGTCTAATCATGTTATTAATGCTTCTGGATGGAGTAACCAACCTGGCGGAAAAGATACTGCTTATGGTTTGTCCTTTACACCTACCTCCTTCGTACCAATTCCGACCAACACATTTGGTGATCCAGGTGGATATCGGTGGCCACCCACCTTCTCCAACTGGCCCAAAACATGTTTCTGGCAATTTTGGTAATTTACTATATTTTGCAGTTTTTTTTAACTTCTGAGGCCATTTTGAGGCCCTAAACAATGTTTTTTGAGAAAATGGGGAGCAAAATTATTGATAGATCAATGTTGTTCATCCAAATTTGTAGTCCTTGGATAGATCTTTCCAATGAGCTATCATACACCTAAAACGGAGATCGTATGCAAAAGTTACGACCTCGGGAAGTTGATGCACCAACTTACCCAAATGGGGCCCACATGACTTTTGGCGCTTCATCTCCCAGGGTTAGGTTTTGGGATGTCTAGGGTTTTGGGCATTCCTTCTTATTGTAAAAAGGCCTTCAGAGCCTCATTGTAATCATCTTCTCATAGATGCGAGTAGCCGTCACATCTCTTCTCAGAGATAAGCTGCCACCATTCTAGCGAGTCTTTCACTCTATATTTTACAGTCTCTGTACATTTATTTCATTAATATAAATCGTGTATTACTGCATATCAGTCTTTGGCTGGAAGGTTTGGACCTTTTTTAATCAGACCTAGTCGGGGACATGCACTGAAAAACGATCAAGAGCAGCTTGCTCTGATACCATTGATCCGGATTATTTTCGGCACGAAATGATATCGGAGATATAATAAAGAAAATGCACACAGACTGATTAAAAAGGTCCAAACCTTCCAACCAAAGGTTCATGATAGCCTTCAACAAGCTAAGCAATGCCACTTCTCCAGCAAGGCAAGCAGATCACCAAGATTCAGATTCAACAATCGCTTTCCCCTCTCCCCCGAGAACTCAACACAATGGAGACCATTGCTTCCTAAGGAGGGAGGATTGATCTAGATGGATATCGGTGGCCACCCACCTTCTCCAACTGGCCCAAAACATGTTTCTGGCAATTTTGGTAATTTACTATTTTTAGCAGTTTTTAACTTCTGGGGCCATTTTGAGGCCCTAAATGATGTTTTTTGAGAAAACAGGGAGAAACATGGATTGTAGATGGATGTTGCTCATCCAAAAGTTGTATTCCTTGGATAGATCTTTCCAATGAGCTATCATACACCTAAAACATAGATCGTATGTAAAAGTTACGACCTTGGGAAGTTGATGCACCAACTTACCCAAACAGGGCCCACATGACTTTTGGCACTTCATCTCCCAAGGTTAGGTTTTGGGATGTCTAGGGTTTTTGGCATTCTTTCTTATTGTAAAAAGACCTTCAGAGCCTCATTGTAATCATCTTCTCACCGATGCGAGTATCCGTCACATCTCTTCTCAGAGATAAGCTGCCACCATTCTAGCGAGTCTTTCACTCTGTATTGTATAGTCTTTGTACATTTATTTCATTAATAGAAATCGTGTATTACTGTATATCTATGACTCTTGTTTTATTTCTGTTATATTTCTATTATATTGTTGTCTCTCTTACAATATCTCTGTGCATTTTCTTTATTATATCTCCGATCTCATTTCGTGTCGAAAATAATCTGGATCATTTGGAATGATGAATCCACCTTTATCCTCTGGATTCACACCCGGAGGAGGTCAGTTTCATAACTTGGGAAACCCCCAACCTGGAGCCACTCCGACTAGGGGTAGTTTTTACAACCCTCATCAGAATATTCCTACTAGAATGGTTCCCAACCAACCCCTCATGAATCAGTTCGGAGGAGGGTCTTACAATCCCGAATAGGGCCATGGTGCTTACCATAACCCTAGATGGATTGTGATTCCCCAATAAAAATATTTCCAGGGAGCTTGGGGCCAAATGCTACAACCCTGTCTCCCTTTTTTGTCCATGCTCAATCTGCCAAACTTGTCTAAGTTAATGAATGATCTTGCGTGTCATGATCCGACATGGCCCCCCGTCCCCACCAAGCTTCCTTCGGATATTCCAAAATTCGAAGGAGAAACTGGTGAGGATCCTGGTGATCACGTCACTAATTTTCACCTTTGGTGCTCCTCAAACTCCCTTAATGACGATTCTATTCGTTTAAGATTGTTTCATCAAACCCTCACGGGGGTCGCCGCAAAATGGTATATCGAGCTACCAAGGGGGACATACAGAACCTTTAATCATATGGTTTTAGTCTTCCTCAACCACTTCCAATTGTTGGTTCGTTACGATGCTAGCTTAGAACTTCTATCGACCTTATGTCAGGACAAATCCACCCATATCTTAGATCAGATCTAGGAGTGGTGTAGACAGAAGAGGCTAATAAAGACCTACATACCCCAAGAATTCTTGCTAGAGTGGTTCCTTAAGTCTCTACAACCTTATATTTCGAAGGATGTTTCTACATCTGTGGTTAAATCTGAGGAAAAAGTGATTTTTAAAGCCCAACAATTAGATCTTATATATGCTCAGTCTAGGATGTTATATGAGATTCTTCCAGACACACGGAGGTCAAACTATGACCCTAGAAAAAATCTCGAGCCTCATGCTGATGGCATTGTGGGCTCTGCCAATGTGAAATTTGTAGACTCGTTGACAAGCCATTTGAAAGAGTTGTCTCTAAACCAGTCTATAGGAGGGATAGTTTCATCTATGTCCTCCACTCCCACTCAGTCGGTGGATGTACATTCTGTGCAATCATCGACCAACCTGAATGGTAGCCATAAACCAGGAGGGAATAAAAAGAAATGACATAGTAATTATTGTAGGGGTGGGAAGCATAATAATAAACCCAAGGACAATGGTAATAATGAGAAGTTGAATAATAATGTTGGTGAGGGCAAGAAAGACAGGCAGAAGGTGAAGTTTGCCTACAAGATTTGTACGGACAACCACCTTATCCATTTATGCCCCAAACTTGTGGAAGTTACGAGGATTTTATCTCTACCGCCCGCTGTGCTGACTAATCCTTTTCCACATAATCATCACATGGCCTTAAGCTCCTCAAATTCTGGAAATGCGGCGAGTGGGATTCAAAACCCACTGACACAAGACGGTGACCGTTTTTGCATCAATATGGTTAAATATGAGGTTAATGTAGCCACTTGGTCTCGGGATTACATTTCTCCATAGACTGTACCTGCTCTAGAGTTCCCCCCTCCTCTAGAGACGTCCTTAGAGATAAAAAAACTAGAGCCCCCGCCTTGTATTCTGAAAGGAATACTCAAGCGCTCCACCCATAATCCTAATGTTAGAGCCACCCAGAATTACTCTATTGTTGAGGATCTGGGTCAAACCCTGTTAAGAACCAAAGACTATGGGCCCTCTTGGCCCCTCCACTACCTCTCTAGCTACCTTACAAACCCCTTGTGTGATGTCGGCTCTGGAGGTAGTCCAGATGTGTCCTTCACAAAGGAATGCCTTGCTATCTACGTTGGGAGATCTAGATCCTTTTGGCTCTAAAGCTATCAAGTTTGACGTCACAAATGTGAAGCCTCGCTTGCCTTACCATGTGGCATTCCAAACCCATGTGGGTTACTCAAAGTATACCATCAAATGTATTGTTGTTGATGAAGGCACTACAACATGTGTGATGTCCCTGGTCTGTTGGAAATCCCTCAACTCTCCAACCCTTTCTCAGTCTCTGACCATGTTGACTGCTTTTGATGGTTGTTCCTTCCACGCTCATAGTATTCTTCTTGCCTTCCCAGTCCAGTTAGGTGGGAACACGATAGAGGTGGATGTCGAGGTGGTCGATCTGCCCCTCGACTATAACTTGTTACTAGGACGCATTTGGACTTATGCTATGACTAAAATCATATCGTTCATCTTCCTCACTCTTTTATTTCCTCACAATGGGAAGATCGTGACGATCAACCAGTTGTCCTTTGCGTATGCTAGCCCAAATGCATCTTTTGGACCGTCGACCCCTGTGATCGAAAATTCTCAGCTAGAAACTGAGAATATCGGTGTCAAAATGTATTCATCCCTTATGGGTACCTTCAAATTCATGGCACTGGTTCATCATATATACGCCATGTCCAGTAGGTCTTCTTCATCAAAGAGGTTTGTTCCTTTCTGCACTTTGCATTTTAACGATCCTTGGACCCTACCTTCCTCGACTGCGTCTTGTGAAGGTCAGTCACATACTGGAATGGCCATGCCACTATTGGTTGTAGAGATAGTGTATCAAGATATTCTTGGCCCTTCCACCAATGTGGATCATGTTACCTCGTAGATGAACGAGGAGGATCTTGTTCTAGAGCCTGTGTGGGACACTTCATCGTCTTGTTCATGTGACTTCCTCGATGAGACTTTACCTTTGGATGAAGCTGTCATAGAGGCCATGAATGGTTCTGACAGGCTGTGGGATGATATGCATCATCGCTTTTATTTTCTCCCAGATCTTGCCAAAATCGAACAAGATGATTTTAGATCTACCTTGAGAGAGATAGTCAGTCATGTCGTAGTTCCACTTGATACGCACAACATTTATGCTGAAGGAAACATGGCGAGTATCTCTCCTACCATCATGATCTATATCTCTAGTATTACTGGTAAGGTTGAAAATGTACACATCGGTGCATATTGTTTATCGAAAGAAATTTTGATCTACACCGAGCTCTTCAAAGAATTTTGCGACGTATTCGCTTAGTCATATGAAGAGATGCTAGGAATCGACCCTCAAATTGTCGAACATGGAATTAAAACCTACCTAGATGTTAAACCTATTCGACAACGACTTAGAGCTGTCAATCCTAGGAAAGCCCCTGCTATTAAGGCAGAGGTAGAAAAATTGCTTAATGCTGGCTTTATCTACCCGGTTCCCTTGACTGAATGGGTATCTAATCATGTTCATGTGAATAAAAAGCAAGGAACCATCCACATATGCATGGATTTTCGTGACATGTATAAAGCTTGTCCCAAAGAAAACTTCCTGACACTCTTCATCGATCAGATTCTCGACGAATGTGTGGGAAGTGAAGTTTTTTCTTTTATGGACAGATTTTCAGGGTATAACCAAATTCAGATTAAGCTCAAGGACCAACATAAGACGACATTGATTTTCCCTTGGGGTACATTCGCATACCAGAAGATGCCTTTCGGCCTTAAGAACGGCGGAGCAACCTTCCAACGAGCTATGACCTTCACATTTCACGATATCAAGCATATAGTCGAAGCCTATCTCAACGATCTTGTTGCTCACTCCCGTAAGAGAGTGGGTCACCCTAAACACCTTCGGCTAGTTTTTGAAATATGTCGCCATTATCGCATCCATTTGAACCCTCTTAAATGCATCTTTTGCATTAGGTCAGGTCTACTTCTAGGATTTTTAGTCTCTGAGACTGGGATCATGGTAGATCCATTAAAGGTTGAGGCAATACTTCGATTGCATCCCCCACACTATATTCATCAACTTCAAGGTTTGCAAGAGAAAGCTAACTTTTTACGACAATTTATAGTGAACTATGCCAATATTACTAAGGGTTTCATGTGTCTCTTGAAGAAGATAACTCCTTTTATCTAGGATGAGCGAACCCAAGAATCCTTCGATGCTTTGAAGAAAGCCTTGGTATAGACACCTCTGCTGAAGTCTCTAGACTACGATAGAGATTACTTGCTTTATGTTGCCGCATCTGAAGAGACGATTGCTATGGTGTTGATTCAGGAGGATGACGAGCTTCGTGAGCATGTCATTTACTATCTTAGTCAAAACTTAGTCGATGTTGAACTCAAGTATTCTCATGTTGAAAAGTTATCTTTGTTTGTCGCTCATGTAGTTCAACAATTACGACACTACGTATTGCTTTGAAAAACTGTTGAAATATTGTAACTGCAAAGAGTATTCTATTTATTAATGATTTATTATTCATTAGATCAATCCCCTTTTGTGGATTGATCATGTCGGGCATTGTAATTGACCAAATCCCCTTTTGTAGATTGGTCAAACCCTAAATATATTATGCAAATTGAGAAGTAACTTGGCCCACATGCAATTTAAAGTGGTTTTAACCACTCAGAAGACAAGTCAGCCCTGCCCAGCGAAGAGACACCTTTTCAACACCTGTCAGTTTGTATAAATAAAGGAAGCCAACGCCTCATTTGTTCACTCACTCATTCGATCATCTAGAGCACGATTTTGGTAGCTGCAGTTGGAGAAGAAGGAAGAGAGAGAGGCGCATTGCTCAGTAGAGGATATTCTCTAGTGTTTGGTTTATTGTCTTGACATTGTATTGGCTATCTATATTAAGGAAGTTTTTGTTGGGTTTTCTTCCCCATGAGGATTTCCCAGGATAAATGATGTGTATCTTGTGATTGTGTTTCTCTCAGTGATCCTATCTATGCTATGATTATCTAGTAAATTGAAAATAAACCTAATAATAACTTAAACCTTAACATGGTATCAGAGCTAAGCTTAAGAGAGCATCTTTCATTGGATAAAGAAAAACGTCCCTATTGTCGTACAATAAAATTAGGGCTTTTTATTGAAGAGGAATTTCAACCCAAAAATCATCTAGAAAAGTGTTCCCTAGCCTAGGGAACTCATTGGCACCTTCAACGCACCTTTTCAGTGGATAGAACTCCCAGAAAGTGAAACCCTAGCTTTCACCGGTACCAAAAAACCAGAAGTACCAGAAAACCAGGAGTACCAGAAAACCATAAGTACCAGTCCAGAATTTCGCTGGTCAAGTTTGAAGGGGGAAAATTTGGATTTTCTGAAATCCAACTGCACCAGGCTACTCGACTCAACCAAGTGCACCTCTTGGTAAGTTCAAAATTAAATTATAAGCATTTTCAATTTTTGGTCATTTTCCTAGCTCCAGGTAAAGATGTCTGCAAGCACTAAGCTTGTTGACAAGCTAGAAGGTGTGGAAAACTTCTATGCCTGGAAGTATAGGATTGCACTCATTCTTGAAGAGAATGACCTAGCAAGATTCATTAAAGAAGATGTACCAGAACTTGTCGATCCCATAGCTAAAGCAAAACACCAAAAGGACACAGTTAGGGCCAAGAGAATCATTGCAGATTCTATTAAAGATCACTTGATTCCTCAAGTGGATTCAAAGAAGACTCCAAAAGAAATGTTTGATTCCCTAACCAGATTATATGAAGGAAAGAACATCAATCAGAATATGAATCTAAGAACTCAACTCAAAAGTACAAGGATGTAGAAAGGAGAAACAATTCATGAATATTTCTCCAGAATATCACAATTCAAAGAACAACTAGAAGCAATTGAAGATACTATAGATGAAGAGGAACTTATAATGACATCCATTAATGGTCTCACAAGACCTTGGGATGAATTCATCCAAACTATTTGTGCCAGAAAGGATAAACTACACTTTGACAGTCTTTGGGAAGAATCTGTTCAAGAAGAAGCAAGAGTAGCTAACTGAGAAGCATTGTTATCAAGCGATGAAGATCAAGCCCTAGTTACTCATACTAAAGGATCAAGAAAGAGGTCTTACTTCCAGAAAGAAACTCATAAGGAGTCTCACACCCAATTTGTTTTCCAGCAAGAAATCTATTCACACATTGGGATTCGTGTAATGTCTTGGATGCCATTAGCCTTATTGGTGGTTTCCTCGCCTTTGTCGATAGTTTTCCTTATTGGCTACTATTTAGAGGGTCTTTTTCATGCAATGCTTGCATCTGGTGCATGCAAAAGATGCACAAGTTCGTTGGTTTGTGAACATGTTCTTCATCTGAGTTCCTCCAAATCATCAAGATTCTTCTTTGTACCTCATGTTGACTGATCAGAGATGCCTTAATTCTCTTCTTTCAGCAAGTCTCCTTCCATCGACTTCAACTCATCTATTCTGGAAATGAGACCTAGATTATTATGAGTACCTAGAGGCTTGCAGTCATCAGTGGCATGTTCTCTCGCCATCGATAATTGAGAATATATCAATGTCTCCTGATCGATGGATTCTTCAAGTGTTCGACCTCAACTCCTTTATTCACACTTGTAAGAATGTACTCAGTGCCTTGATACCTACTTTCATTATCGGTAGGTTGTCTCGGATTTGTTAACGGTATACCTTAATGACCAGTAATAAAATGAAGTCTCATTGTGTTCGACCTCAACTCCTTTATTCACATGATGTATACTTGCACCTTTGGCGGATCGTGTACAAGACTTGAAGACATCAGTTCATAGTCGCAACTTCCCTGAGTTGTTGCTATCATTCATTGGACCAGTACCTATATGACTTTAGTGATCATGGGAGATCAAATTGTACTCCATTGTATACATATATCTTCAGATTGATTTTGAGACTGGTTTTCACTGGGCCTTGTTCGTGATTATGACAGCCTCTGGCATGTATTCCTGTTGATTAAGGTTGGTTGTCATTGATGTCAACCCTTGAAGAAAGACCCATAGCACAAAGGTTTGGGTAATGGACCCAATAGTGTTTGATGTAAATATGACTCATTATTGTTTTGTCATGGTTGATAAGA
>ML804560.1:222614-235897 GCA_009831015.1 Picea engelmannii | reverse complement strand
TCTAGTGTTTGGTTTATTGTCTTGACATTGTATTGGCTATCTATATTAAGGAAGTTTTTGTTGGGTTTTCTTCCCCATGAGGATTTCCCAGGATAAATGATGTGTATCTTGTGATTGTGTTTCTCTCAGTGATCCTATCTATGATATGATTATCTAGTAAATTGAAAAGAAACCTAATAATAACTTAAACCTTAACATGGTATCAGAGCTAAAGCTTAAGAGAGCATCTTTCATTGGATAAAGAAAAATGTCCCTATTGTCGTACAATAAAATTAGGGATTTTTATTGAAGAGGAATTTCAACCCAAAAATCATCTAGAAAAGTGCACCCTAGCCTAGGGAACTCATTGGCACCTTCAACGCACCTTTTCAGTGGATAGAACTCTCAAAAAGTGAAACCCTAGCTTTCACCGGTACCAAAAAACCAAAAGTACCATAAAACCAGGAGTACCAGAAAACCATAAGTACCAATCCAAAATTTTGTTGGTCAAGTTTGAAGGGGAAAAATTTGGATTTTCTGAAATCCAACTGCACCAGGCTACTCGACTCAACCAAGCGCACCTCCTGGTAAGTTCAAAATTAAATTCTAAACATTTTCAATTTTTGGTCATTTTCCTAGCTCCAGGGAAAGATGTTTGCAAGCACTAAGCTTGTTGACAAGCTAGAAGGTGTGGAAAACTTCTATGCCTGGAAGTATAGGATTGCACTCATTCTTGAAGAGAATGACCTAGCAAGATTCATTAAAGAAGATGTACTAGAACCTGTCGATCCCGTAGCTAAAGCAAAACACCAAAAGGACACAATTAGGGCCAAGAGAATCATTGCAGATTCTATTATAGATCACTTGATTCCTTAAGTGGATTCAAAGAAGACTCCAAAATAAATGTTTGATTCCCTAACCAGATTATATGAAGGAAAGAACATCAATCAGAAGATGAATCTAAGAACTCAACTCAAAAGTACAAGGATGTAGAAAGGAGAAACAATTCAGGAATATTTCTCCAGAATATCACAATTCAAAGAACAACTAGAAGCAATTGAAGATACTATAGATGAAGAGGAACTTATAATGACATCCCTTAATGGTCTCACAAGACCTTGGGAAGCATTCATCCAAACTATTTGTGCCAGAAAGGATAAACTACACTTTGACAGTCTTTGGGAAGAATGTGTTCAAGAAGAAGCAAGAGTAGCTAACCGAGAAGCATTGCTATCAAGCGATGAGGATCAAGCCCTAGTTACTCATACTAAAGGAGCAAGAAAGAGGTCTTACTTCCAGAAAGAAACTCATAAGGAGTCTCACACCCAATGTGTTCGAAAACAAGAAATCTATTCACACATTGGGATTCGTATAATGTCTTGGATGCCATTAGCCCTATTGGTGGTTTCCTCGCCTTTGTCGATAGTTTTCCTTATTGGCTACTATTCAGAGGGTCTTTTTCGTGCAATGCTTGCATCTGGTGCATGAAAAAGATGCACAAGTTCGTTGGTTCGTGAACATGTTCTTCATATGAGTTCCTCCAAATCATCAAGATTCTTCTTTGTACCTCATGTTGACTAATAAGAGATGCCTTAATTCTCTCCTTTCAGCAAGTCTCCTTCCATCGACTTCAACTCATCTATTCTGGAAATGAGATCTAGATTATTATGAGTACCTAGAGGCTTGCAGTCATCAGTGGCATGTTCTCTCGCCATCGACAATTGGGAATATATCAATGTCTCATGATCGATGGATTCTTCAATTGTTCGACCTCAACTCCTTTATTCACACTTGTAAGAATGTACTCAGTTCCTTGATACCTACTTTCATTATCGGTAGGTTGTCTCGTTTTTGTTAACAGTATACCTTAATGACCAGTAATCAAACGAAGTCTCATTATGTTCAACCTCAACTCCTTTATTCACATGATGTATACTTGCACCTTTGGCGGATCATGTACAAGACTTGAAGACATTAGTTCATAGTCACAACTTCCTTGAGTTGTTGCTATCATTCATTGGACCAGTACCTATATGACTTTAGTGATCATGGGAGATCAAATTGTACTCCATTGTATACATATATCTTCAGATTGATTTTGATATTGGTTTTCACTGGGCCTTGTTCGTGACTATGACAGCCTCTGGCATGTATTTACCTTTGTATTTCCTATTCATGCCCATGAACAATTGTTTGGTATATTTCCACATGGATCTGCAGTGTAATTCAAATTGACAACCATGTGCACAAAGTCATTATGGATTGCAATATTCTTATGAGAAACTAGTTCATCCAACTGGGTCTCCATTACTCCACTTCTGGGAATTATAATGTATTTTGACCATCGCAGATACTCCTCTAACCTCACACATTAGGGGGCATCTGTTATAGAAAGATTTTCCTCACCCCATGCAACTTGCTCAGAAGGCCTTTTCCATTTCCCTATGCAGACTTGAAGTCTCTTATTGCAATCCCCAGAGCTAAAAAACATAGCTTTCCACATATAAGCACCCTAACAACTATACAACATGTGTATACACAGGTTGCACCATTACAACCCGTGCACATTGGGTTTTGTGCCCAAAAATAAAAAATGGTGTCAGGTTTCCATGTCATGTCATGAGATCCATGATCCTTGACCTTCCATATACTGGAAACGTTTGGACTCGACCCTTCAGTTCCATTTGAAGGCTATAAATGGGCCATATCCAAGATGTGGAGAAAAGGTGAAAGATCTCAACTTTGAGAGCAAAGTTAATTTGGAGAAATTATTCACTTCATATTGAGTCTGCATCCCTTTGTCCTTTTAAGTCTGAACACATTGTTCAACCCCCAAGCTCTTACCTATTTGATGAAGAACCTGATTGTCTCTCTTATATGAGCTTGCCTTTGGTGGAGGATTGAAGTGGTGGAGGCCCAACTGGAAGGGACTTGGTTTCTCGGTTCCGAACGTGACGACACGGAAGTTTGTTATTCATACACTTTTGTTGATTACATTTTAATAAAAATTCTCTTTTCTCGTCCAATTAATGTCTTGCAAATATTTGAATTATTATTCCATGGGTGTATTTGTTATGAATATTGATGGATTATGTTATTTTATGTGCTAACTTTATATATTATCACCATATGCTTGTGTATCTTGGTTGTTGAGGACAAGTTCAAGGTATATAGCTTTGAGTCAAGTGCTCAATGGTGGACTTCATTGAATGTCTAGATGAGGTAGGCTCTTTATCTTGTCTTGTTAGCATGTTTGTTTATATAGTATACATGAGATTGGAATTGATTTATGCAGTCATTTCCATCTATTGTGGTTTACCCCATGCCATAGAGTGATTTCCCTTATAGCAAAAAGCCACGATGAGCGACAACTATTGATTATTGTGGACCCTATTGCTCCCCTTTTGTGAGTCTAATAGTGGGAAGTGACGTTGGGTCCATGTGAAGGTCCACATGTTAATCAATGGTCATGTCACGTGTCACAATCATAGGCTGAGCAAGGAGAGGGTGGATAGATCTCCACCATTAACTCTGGTCCAAAGGGGTCAATCGGCCTCAGCCTGTCGAGGAGTCTTGTGATCTGATTAAGCTAGGAAGCTTAGTGCCCAATAGCCACGTGTTGCAACATGGATTGAGACAAGTGGTGGCCTACGATAAGGCCATGTACTCTGGGTTCCAACGCATGTCGAATCGGGTAAATTAGGTTTATTGAAGGTGCAAGCAGGGTTGATGCCCAACGATCCGGTGATCCGGTGTGACACCAGAAGATGTCACATAGGCAACGCCAAAGAGACAAGTGTCAGCACTCGACAGAATGAGACCAATGTGCAACAATGACGTGTACCCCACATCAGTCCCCATGGGAGGCCACGTGTCATTCAGAGGAGGTGCCACGTGTCACGCTGATTTGGAATTTTTGGACAAGGATCCATAGGGTAAATGGGTGCCACATGTTGAGTGGTACAAATGCCATGTGGCAGTCAACAATAGGGATACATGTCTTAACAAGAGGCCAGTGGTGATTTAGCCAAGTGTTTGCGGTGCCAGCTAGTACCGGGTTAGGTTTGGAGGAGTGTAGAGGAAGAGTTGGGAAACCAGGGGGGAAGATATCTGACATTTGGTGACTATGTGTCACACACTTAGTGGATGACATGTAGTGGTACACGATAGGACCATGCGTTCGAGGTGCCAACTCACACTGGGTTGGGTGTCAAAGGGGAAGTTTATCATGGATCCTCCTAGTGGGTCGATTGTTCGATAATCCAACATGACTTAGAAAGACGTCAACCAACCAATGCCCATTGAACAAGTGGTGCCAGATGATAGGTCCCCATACCCTAGGCGCTAGCTTCTATCAGATCAAGTCTTTTGAGGACTGCACGAAGTTAGACTTAGCCGAGGTTCAGGGACCTGACAAGTCGAGGGTCCATCAGATGAGATGGAAAGCACCACAATAGAGTTCATGCCAGTTGCCACGCCCACATAGGGGGATGGCATGTCACAACATGGCCATCCTACGTCAGATGAATATGGGTGATGTGGAGCCACGTGACATTGTAAAGGAAAAAGGCCTAAGAACTTTAAGGAGCCATAACTTTGTTCCAGGGCTCGGATTTGGACAAAATTATAGTCGTTGGAAAGCTCTCAATGAGCAGAAGACGATGAAGACCTTTAGAAGGGGTTTTAGAGTAGTTGAGGAAAAGCGAAAATTTTATATCCAATCCCTTAAAAGAGTATTTAGGGGGTTGGGTGTGTTACATCGTCTCTATGGATGGTGGACCAAGACAAGAGGGTTCTTCGTTCAATACCTTTGTGTTTGATGGAGAAAACAAAGATGTAGCTTAGGCATTCCATGGATTTAAGTAAACCCCTATGAGCACTAAATATGAAGTGCTCTTTATTGGGGTAGAGTTCCCACTTGATAACTCCCCTCTAAAATTTGGAAATAATAAGGAGATGTCTGCAATCTCAACAACATCTACATGGGACAAAGTGTCCCCATAATCCCTACAATCATTTGATTTATCGTGGAGAATAAAGGACACACCTAAATAATTGATATTGAATGTATTCACTTTCTCACCCTTTGAATCTGATGCTAGGTTGAAATGTATCTTACCTTCATCCAAGTCCATGTCTGCATGATCTAAATAGACCTTCAACTCCAAGAGTAGGCCTTATGTCCTAGTAGACCCATTTGCTTGATAGCCCAAAAGGGGAGGTGAAACATTAGGGATTTTCCTCTTCAAGTTAATTTGATCCCTAGATGGACATTCATGAAAAAAGATGACCACGATTTTTGCAGAAATGGGTTTTAAAAGGGATTTTTTCATAGTCCAATACTTGGGATCTCTATCTTCTTCACATTCAAAGATGAATTCTTTGGTAGCGCTCTTTCCAGTGAAGTTAGTATCATAATCCTTGTAATCCCTTATCAATTAAAGGTTTTGGGGGCAACATAATGATAAGTCCCTAGTCTTTCTCCAATCATTTTTAAATTTTACTAAGAGCAATATGGTAAGGTGAACCAAGGAGTCTAACACAAAAAAAATGAGTGTCTTATGATGCCTTTGTTGAGTCAAAGTATTCATACCATTGAAATAAAACTAGGTCCAAACTCTGAAAACACCATGGCTCTATAGCTTGAACTACATCCTGATTATAAGGGTTTTCAAATAGGAAGGAGATAAAACCTTGTTGCATAAAGGAGATTCTTACCTTGCCCTTTGCAATTGAAGCCCAATAAGTGCCAATCCATTCCACCATAGTTTGGATCGAGGGTTTGAAGCTGCAAAAGTACACTTTAAGGGCTCTATGAACTAGATCCATAGCCCCCTCCTTAATCCATTCCCTCTAAAGAGAAAGACAAACTGAACTTGTAGATTTGATGCAGTTGTACCTCCTACTTCTTTCAACTGTGCCAAACCCTAGTCCTCTACCATCAATGCTTTTGTCCTCTTCTAATGATTCAACCCTTTTCTTCTTTGTAGATGATAGAGTTCATATCCATTTATTCCCTTCCCCCTCTTCAAACCCTAGAGACCTTCCTCCACTATCCTCCTCCTCCATAACGTAGGTGTCGAAAAATAGAGAAACTTCAACGAGTGCACAACTAGGGTGAAACCTTAGCGATGTTATGCTTGCTCATAAAACCCATCCTCGTTCTCGCCCCAAGAGCCCTCTCACTTGCGAAAATTTTGTATGAATGTTTCTTGTATTTTTTTTCCAAGTTACATGTCACGAGAAAACACTCGAGTACTTCCCCCCATTTCAAGGATGGTACCCAAGGTAAATCCTAGAATCTTTAGGGAAAAAGGTCAATCAACAACAGTGCTCGAAGCCATTACAATAATATACTCGTTAAGAGCTCAACATGTCACTTGCAAGAATTAACTCTGAGTAGAGAAGATAACAATTATTCCTCCCAACCACGTGGGCTAAACCCAATTGATATTTTTGGTATTTTTCTTGCGAAGATCATATATATATAATGCACATTCAATTGTGTTTTTTATTTCTTGTATTTTAAAAGATATGATATTAAGAATAGAAGTGCCGTTTTTGGAATATATATATATAATAGAATAGAATATGCCGTGAGTTAGATCACGCGGAATGGTTAGTTTAAAAGTTAAATTGCAATGGAGTCAATCAAATTGCGAATAGAAAGTGGTGTGCAACTTAATCATTTGATCACGATTGATCTATTTAATTTTGATTTAGTAAATCATGAATATTTTAAAACAAAATTTAAATCATATATTATAATTACATTCAAATAAGTTTTAAGAATTAATTTAATTCATGAAAAGGCCATTCTCTCATGATATATTGTTGACGAAAAGGCCATGAATTATTGGTTCAAATCTAATCAGAATTATTGGTTCAAATCTAATCAGTAATACAACAACAAGAAATAGACACTAAAAATTAATTAAAACATATTAAATTAGCACCATTGCAACGCATAATAAAAACAATGACTTTAGCATGTTGACTTGATTTTTACTATTTTTAATTAAATTTGTAACAATATAAAATATTTTTTATATCGTGAATATAAGCCCCGTGGATAGTGGGTAGAAAACGTTGACACATCAAGTAATCAGATTTGAAGGTATCAAAATAAGAAAAAAAAATTAAATTGTACGAAAATATAACTATTTTGACAATCGGAGTCTCTAAAGTTAATTTAAGTGATTAGATGTGAGATAAGTTGGGAGGTTAGATTCAATAATCAAGGTCAACAATTTAAACAATTTAATCTGTTTACCATCCATAAAATGCAGGAAAGTAATTAAAAAGTTTAAATTTCTTCCATTACAGAAAAAAACCATTATGACAATTATCTTTTAACAAACACATAAATTAACAATTTGAAATATAAAAGCTTTAAATCACTTTGCCCTTTTATATGAAAACCTATCCTATAATACAACATGGTAGTTACCTGAGATCTCTTTCCTGGTAATAAGTTGGGGAAGTCACGGGTTTTACTCTTTTTTATCATTTTAAGATTAGTTTCAATAATGAAGACCAACAGTTTATTTGTTTACCATCCATAAAAATGTAGAAAAGTAATCGAAAAATTTAAAAATTTTTTATTATAAAAAAAAAAAAAACCATCTTTTAACAAACATAAATTAACAATTTGAAATATAAAAAAAAAACACATAAATTAACAATTTGAAATATAAAAGGTTTAAATCACTTTAAACCAATCCTATAATACAACATCGTGGGACCTACGAATAAAATATTTTCACCCTACAGACCAACATGCAACATTGTTATCGAACACATCCCCATCCACTCATTAGGTTGGCCACCAACACAGCATTCGGCCCTAAACCACCGATGGTTGCCCCGTTACCACTTCCAATGTCAAATCAGATGATGTAACCTTCACATGGGTTGATAAATTGTGAAGACTTATCGGGCGGATGCACACAGACGGGAAGACTACGCAGTGGAGGTTAGTGTGTGGTGGTGCAGGGGTCAGAAGTTCAGAACTCCATAAATACTCTCCATAATTAAGGATCCCATCCGTTAAATCACTCGTGCTTGGAGGCTGGATCCGTGGAAAACTACCCGGTTTTTATTCGATCCTTGACAGGTACGAGTAGCTTCCTCGCTCTCCCATTTTGTCTTCGTAATAATAAATCCCTTATTGGTTTTCAGAATCATTAACCCTGCCCAGATGCGAATTTATTGATTTAAAAATTACCCTGATGCATGAAACAAATGATTAATGATTCCGTTAAAAACTATTAATAGCAGATATATTCTTATAATTTTATCTATACGAATATATGCGCTATTAATAGTTTTTTACAGTCTTTAATAGTTTGATTTATGCATCTCAGTTAATTAGCATCTGGGCAGTATCATGTCTCAACATTAATTATGTATTTCTGTAAATTGAATTTGATTTCTGTATCTGGGCAGTCTTAATCTCAGCAACTTAGCATATGTTTTGTTTTTGAAGAATTTTTGTTGTTTTAGGTGTCTCAAGATTGATGTTATTACTTTTTGATGTCCCATAACTTTTAGGATTTTGTTTTCTGTATGGGTTTTTGTTTTCTGTAGCAAGTCTATTAGCTAGTTACTGGAATGAAAATCTAATGATAGTGGGTACCTTGCGAAAAATCCAGAGTTGGTCTTTTGATTAAGGGTTTATAATTCCAGGTTGTGTACTTGGGCGCTCTTGGAAGTAGCAATTTAGTTAAGGATTCATATCAATGTGTAGAGAGGTTTTCAGATTGAGATATATAAGAGATTTCATATTCCAAGTTCTGTAGTCGGGCACTGTGGAAGTAGCAATTTAGTTAAGGATCCATATAAATGTAAAAGAGGTTTTGAGTTGTAATTTCTGTGCTTGGGCTCTCTTATAAGTAGGAATTTACCTTTTTGGCAGATGAAGATAATTTTTTGGTTCTTAGGCCACTGTTAATCTTGTGTATTTTATGATGGTTTCCAGATCAAATTCTAAAAGGAGTTCACAGGCAAATCCAGGTCAGGTAAAGGATTTTTGCATTTGGTGTTATTTGGCTTCTAAAGAAGTTTGTAGTATTATCGGTATTTTATGTTATTGAAGTTGGTAAAGGGAGCATTGGTCTTGTAAGGTCCTCTGATTAACCCTCTGTGGAGATAGAAATGGACAGGAATTCGGAATTTTATAAAGAAACATTGTCACAGCAAAACCAGGCATCTGGATCAGGTGATGGAGGTAGTTTTGATTGCAATATTTGCTTAGAATTAGCCCAAGATCCTGTGGTGACTCTCTGTGGTCATCTTTTTTGTTGGCCTTGCCTATACGAATGGCTACAAATGCACTCCATATCAAAGGAATGCCCTGTTTGCAAGGGCAGCGTAGTTGAAGAGAAGGTAATTCCTTTATATGGGAGGGGTAAGGTGGGTTCTGCTGATCCAAGAACAAAGCCGGTGCCCGGTGTTAATATTCCTCATAGACCCTCTGGACAAAGGCCTGATACAGCTAGAACTACAGACCATCATTACCCATCACAGAGTTTTAATTTCATGGCAGGCCAAGGTCCAGTGCCTGTTGGGTCCTTTGGGAATATAACATTTTCTGCGGGATTCGGTCTGTTTCCTTCTCTGTTTGGGTTGCAAATGCATGGTTTTGCTGACACACCCTATGGAAGCCCTGGTATGCCCAGTAATGGTTTTCACGGGGGTCCTCAACATGTAAGACAGGATCAGCAGGATACCTTTTTAAGAAGGTTTCTCGTGTTTTTGATCTGTTTGGTTGTTGTCTGTCTTATCTTTTTCTAATCTGATTTTAGCATTTACTTGTTTGGTCAGCCACTCTTGGATGGTAGGAGTCCGTCTCTTTCAGGGCTTTTGGAACAAGTCATGATTTTGTCTTAAGATGGAACACTATACTCAATGAAGTACATATATTGTAATAGCTGTTTATATGTATTTGTAACTAACTATGCTGGTATTGAGATATGATTCTTTTAGCATTCTTTATATATTTTTCATACTATGAAATTGTCTTGTGTGCTAACCAAATCAGTATATGTTCTGGAATTGTATCTTGTTTATGAAGTTGTCAACTTAAAAAGGCATTTAATTTATTTTTCTTTTGGTCCAAATAACCTATGATGAGATTTATGAGAAAGTACTGTAATTGCTTGTGGACTGAATTTGTTCAGCATTATGTTCTCAGTTAACATCTGCTGCTGCATCCTCAGTTAACATCTGTTTATGTTATTGTAGCTGTTTTACTCTATTAATGCTGCAGTGCTTCCAGATACCTTCAGATGAGATTGAACTACCTATTTGATCGTTCTCAGAATTCCTGCTAGATAATTATGTCTTAGTAGTAGACAATTCTATGCAGATTAAGGCTGCAGTTGCTTTTCAAGTCATCATATGTATAAAGCCATCTGATATCCTTAAGAGAGTATTTCTAGATAGCATGTATTGAACAAACGTTGTGAGTCCTTTCATGGTACATAAACATAGTGTGTCTCTATCTATTTCTAATGCTTTTCCCTGATACACCTTGACACGATAGGTCACCTTCTCCCAGAATGCTGCTTATGTGTTTACTGATATTTTTGGCTCTGTTCTCTCTTGCTCTGAGGGTTATAGTGGAAGTTCAATTTAGTTTTGGAGTCTTGTTGGGTCCTAGCGTTGGCCAAATAGGTACTATGATAAAGTGATTTTGCTCTTCTTTACTTCAAGAATATATGTAATCTTGATATTTTTGGAATAAAACTACAGAAATTTCAATGGACACTGTTATCTATATGAAACTGCTCTCTTTTAGTGTTTCACAGCCGACGGTTGCCCTGTTCCAAATTCCAACGTAGTTTGCCTGCAAGTGTGCAACAATTACAAACCATAAACTTAATGTCAAGCCTCAAGCGTATCAAATTGGCTAGGAGAAGCTTTCTTTTGAAGGAAAAGCCAATCAAAGCATCCTAATACTTCGTGGCAACAATCCGATCTGATCCCACCAGCTATTATGCCAAACAAATAATCCAAATTAGTCAGATTTAATTGTTTTTTTTTTTTAAGGTTTCAATGGAGAAAACCCAATCAAGTTCCATTATTTTATGCTGCATGGCTTGCCATCAGAATTTTCTATTTCTTTTGTCAATTCTTTCCTAGGCCATGTTGCCCTGTTCCAATATAGTTTGCTTGCAAGTCTGCAACTTTTTCAAGCCTCAAGCGGATCAAATTGGCTGGGAGAAGCCTTTGAGGAAAAGCCAATCAAAGCATCCTAATACTTTGGGGCAGCAATCCAATCAGATCCTACTAGCTATTATGCCAACAAATAATCCAAATTAGCTAGATTCAAACCCTTTTTTTTAAGGTTTCAATGGAGAAAAACCCAATCAAGTTCCATTGTTTTATGCTGCATGGCTTGCCATCAAAATTTTGTATCTCTTGTGATCTATAAACTGCCATGGATATTTTACTGGAACAGTTCGTCACAATAGCTCTTGCAATATTCTGGAATCCTTTATTATTCAATTTATTTCCTTAGATTCCAGATTTTACTAGCTTAATGCTCAAATTTATGGAAATAGCTGAATTTCGAAAATGAAAGAACAAGCAAATGAACACACCAATCACACAAATGAACACAAGATGTGATTTGGGAAACTCGATATAGGAGAAAGCCCAGTTAGATGGTGAGACCTATGCTTTGCTATCTTTTCTTTAGTTATGGAATGCAAGTATAAAGAAAGGGGCACTCTCTATGGAGTTGCCTATGACGTTGTGGCTTGAATGGCTGCTACAAAATCTTCTACCTCTTCTGTTATGCTCTCAAATCCCACTTTTAGATGTTTTGTTTAACTATGGAACAAGTACAATACTAAAAGAATGAAACCCCCTCTCTTCCTAGTTGCTTAGTATTTAACAAAGTCTCATAGTTGTTTAGGGTTAGGGTTTTTGCATCATCAACCTTCAATTAGTGTTCAAGATTTGGACCTTCTAGCATTTTCTGGAAAGTCCACACGTGACTAGCCCCACATGTGTGATTAACGGGGGTTGATGTGGCATTCGTTCAATACCATGGAAGGTAGGTCAACTTGAGGGCATAACTTCCGCATATGAACTCATTGAGGTGATTTTTGTACTGTTTGAAAGCTCTCGTTGTGTAGAATAATGTTAAGGGGCTATGAGCTATGTGCATAAAGTTTTGACCCGAAAATGTATTGGTTGATGCTTCAAAATGGCTTTAGAAGATTCTAGAGCCCAAATTTTCAAACTAGGACCTACGACTAAAATGGGTCTTGCAAGCCAATTCCTCCAATTTTTTAACCCATAAAGTACCAAGATATATATGAAAAATTATATAATAACCCATTCTAGATCATACCCCATTTAGGGAGGCTTTTGATCCCCAAAATCTTTTATTGAATGAGGTGAGGAAACTTTTCCTCTACCTTTTGCTTGGAGTACCATTTTTCTTTGTTTGGAAGTTGTTCTTTCAACCCTATCTACCAAAGGTCATGCTGCCCTTGTGTAATATTTTTTGTCTTTTTCTGCAAAACTATATCTTCTAATAACTTCGCCTGAGCTTCTGGTACTAAGTCCTCTATGGTAGGTAGGACTTTAGTTTGTTCATCCAACATGAAAGACTCATATAGAGTTTTAGATGCTTCATATTCACTATTGAGTAAATGTGCATACATGGGGGTAGACTGACTCTGCAAGCATTATAACCCACCTTCTCCAATACTTCCAAAAGACCATATCGTAGAGCCTTGATTTTTTTACTAAGACCCTACAGTCTTTCTTCATTCAACTACAACCAAAATCCGTTTTCCACCTTGAATGTTTTCTTAGTTTTGTACTGATCATGTTGGGTGTTGTACATTTCCTGTGATTTTTTCAATGTTTCCTACAGTTGCAAATGGATCTACCTAATCTTTTCAACAAATTTCTTCGCTTTCAATGCTTCTCTTGTGACGTGTTCCCCACTCCTCCGTGCGGTCCATATACATCATCCAAGGGAGAAGACAACAAATACTCAAAGCAAGTTTCAAAAGGGGACTTACTAGTAAGTATGGACTACTTTGTTATAAGATTGAATATAGTTCAGATTTTCATCTTAGGTCTTTGGATGCTTTTGATTGTAACCCTCAAAAGATGGACTAATGATCTATTGACTACTTCTATTTGCCCACTTGTTTGCAGATAGAAAAGTGTAGATCTCTTCAACTTGGTGTCCATATTTTCTCAAAGTGTAGTTCAAAATGCATTGAGAAATTTGGTATTACTATTTGAGATGATGCTCCTTGGTATCTCAAAGTGTA
>ML804560.1:202071-222514 GCA_009831015.1 Picea engelmannii | reverse complement strand
GACCATCGCAGATACTCCTCTAACCTCACACATTAGGGGGCATCTGTTATAGAAAGATTTTCCTCACCCCATGCAACTTGCTCAGAAGGCCTTTTCCATTTCCCTATGCAGACTTGAAGTCTCTTATTGCAATCCCCAGAGCTAAAAAACATAGCTTTCCACATATAAGCACCCTAACAACTATACAACATGTGTATACACAGGTTGCACCATTACAACCCGTGCACATTGGGTTTTGTGCCCAAAAATAAAAAATGGTGTCAGGTTTCCATGTCATGTCATGAGATCCATGATCCTTGACCTTCCATATACTGGAAACGTTTGGACTCGACCCTTCAGTTCCATTTGAAGGCTATAAATGGGCCATATCCAAGATGTGGAGAAAAGGTGAAAGATCTCAACTTTGAGAGCAAAGTTAATTTGGAGAAATTATTCACTTCATATTGAGTCTGCATCCCTTTGTCCTTTTAAGTCTGAACACATTGTTCAACCCCCAAGCTCTTACCTATTTGATGAAGAACCTGATTGTCTCTCTTATATGAGCTTGCCTTTGGTGGAGGATTGAAGTGGTGGAGGCCCAACTGGAAGGGACTTGGTTTCTCGGTTCCGAACGTGACGACACGGAAGTTTGTTATTCATACACTTTTGTTGATTACATTTTAATAAAAATTCTCTTTTCTCGTCCAATTAATGTCTTGCAAATATTTGAATTATTATTCCATGGGTGTATTTGTTATGAATATTGATGGATTATGTTATTTTATGTGCTAACTTTATATATTATCACCATATGCTTGTGTATCTTGGTTGTTGAGGACAAGTTCAAGGTATATAGCTTTGAGTCAAGTGCTCAATGGTGGACTTCATTGAATGTCTAGATGAGGTAGGCTCTTTATCTTGTCTTGTTAGCATGTTTGTTTATATAGTATACATGAGATTGGAATTGATTTATGCAGTCATTTCCATCTATTGTGGTTTACCCCATGCCATAGAGTGATTTCCCTTATAGCAAAAAGCCACGATGAGCGACAACTATTGATTATTGTGGACCCTATTGCTCCCCTTTTGTGAGTCTAATAGTGGGAAGTGACGTTGGGTCCATGTGAAGGTCCACATGTTAATCAATGGTCATGTCACGTGTCACAATCATAGGCTGAGCAAGGAGAGGGTGGATAGATCTCCACCATTAACTCTGGTCCAAAGGGGTCAATCGGCCTCAGCCTGTCGAGGAGTCTTGTGATCTGATTAAGCTAGGAAGCTTAGTGCCCAATAGCCACGTGTTGCAACATGGATTGAGACAAGTGGTGGCCTACGATAAGGCCATGTACTCTGGGTTCCAACGCATGTCGAATCGGGTAAATTAGGTTTATTGAAGGTGCAAGCAGGGTTGATGCCCAACGATCCGGTGATCCGGTGTGACACCAGAAGATGTCACATAGGCAACGCCAAAGAGACAAGTGTCAGCACTCGACAGAATGAGACCAATGTGCAACAATGACGTGTACCCCACATCAGTCCCCATGGGAGGCCACGTGTCATTCAGAGGAGGTGCCACGTGTCACGCTGATTTGGAATTTTTGGACAAGGATCCATAGGGTAAATGGGTGCCACATGTTGAGTGGTACAAATGCCATGTGGCAGTCAACAATAGGGATACATGTCTTAACAAGAGGCCAGTGGTGATTTAGCCAAGTGTTTGCGGTGCCAGCTAGTACCGGGTTAGGTTTGGAGGAGTGTAGAGGAAGAGTTGGGAAACCAGGGGGGAAGATATCTGACATTTGGTGACTATGTGTCACACACTTAGTGGATGACATGTAGTGGTACACGATAGGACCATGCGTTCGAGGTGCCAACTCACACTGGGTTGGGTGTCAAAGGGGAAGTTTATCATGGATCCTCCTAGTGGGTCGATTGTTCGATAATCCAACATGACTTAGAAAGACGTCAACCAACCAATGCCCATTGAACAAGTGGTGCCAGATGATAGGTCCCCATACCCTAGGCGCTAGCTTCTATCAGATCAAGTCTTTTGAGGACTGCACGAAGTTAGACTTAGCCGAGGTTCAGGGACCTGACAAGTCGAGGGTCCATCAGATGAGATGGAAAGCACCACAATAGAGTTCATGCCAGTTGCCACGCCCACATAGGGGGATGGCATGTCACAACATGGCCATCCTACGTCAGATGAATATGGGTGATGTGGAGCCACGTGACATTGTAAAGGAAAAAGGCCTAAGAACTTTAAGGAGCCATAACTTTGTTCCAGGGCTCGGATTTGGACAAAATTATAGTCGTTGGAAAGCTCTCAATGAGCAGAAGACGATGAAGACCTTTAGAAGGGGTTTTAGAGTAGTTGAGGAAAAGCGAAAATTTTATATCCAATCCCTTAAAAGAGTATTTAGGGGGTTGGGTGTGTTACATCGTCTCTATGGATGGTGGACCAAGACAAGAGGGTTCTTCGTTCAATACCTTTGTGTTTGATGGAGAAAACAAAGATGTAGCTTAGGCATTCCATGGATTTAAGTAAACCCCTATGAGCACTAAATATGAAGTGCTCTTTATTGGGGTAGAGTTCCCACTTGATAACTCCCCTCTAAAATTTGGAAATAATAAGGAGATGTCTGCAATCTCAACAACATCTACATGGGACAAAGTGTCCCCATAATCCCTACAATCATTTGATTTATCGTGGAGAATAAAGGACACACCTAAATAATTGATATTGAATGTATTCACTTTCTCACCCTTTGAATCTGATGCTAGGTTGAAATGTATCTTACCTTCATCCAAGTCCATGTCTGCATGATCTAAATAGACCTTCAACTCCAAGAGTAGGCCTTATGTCCTAGTAGACCCATTTGCTTGATAGCCCAAAAGGGGAGGTGAAACATTAGGGATTTTCCTCTTCAAGTTAATTTGATCCCTAGATGGACATTCATGAAAAAAGATGACCACGATTTTTGCAGAAATGGGTTTTAAAAGGGATTTTTTCATAGTCCAATACTTGGGATCTCTATCTTCTTCACATTCAAAGATGAATTCTTTGGTAGCGCTCTTTCCAGTGAAGTTAGTATCATAATCCTTGTAATCCCTTATCAATTAAAGGTTTTGGGGGCAACATAATGATAAGTCCCTAGTCTTTCTCCAATCATTTTTAAATTTTACTAAGAGCAATATGGTAAGGTGAACCAAGGAGTCTAACACAAAAAAAATGAGTGTCTTATGATGCCTTTGTTGAGTCAAAGTATTCATACCATTGAAATAAAACTAGGTCCAAACTCTGAAAACACCATGGCTCTATAGCTTGAACTACATCCTGATTATAAGGGTTTTCAAATAGGAAGGAGATAAAACCTTGTTGCATAAAGGAGATTCTTACCTTGCCCTTTGCAATTGAAGCCCAATAAGTGCCAATCCATTCCACCATAGTTTGGATCGAGGGTTTGAAGCTGCAAAAGTACACTTTAAGGGCTCTATGAACTAGATCCATAGCCCCCTCCTTAATCCATTCCCTCTAAAGAGAAAGACAAACTGAACTTGTAGATTTGATGCAGTTGTACCTCCTACTTCTTTCAACTGTGCCAAACCCTAGTCCTCTACCATCAATGCTTTTGTCCTCTTCTAATGATTCAACCCTTTTCTTCTTTGTAGATGATAGAGTTCATATCCATTTATTCCCTTCCCCCTCTTCAAACCCTAGAGACCTTCCTCCACTATCCTCCTCCTCCATAACGTAGGTGTCGAAAAATAGAGAAACTTCAACGAGTGCACAACTAGGGTGAAACCTTAGCGATGTTATGCTTGCTCATAAAACCCATCCTCGTTCTCGCCCCAAGAGCCCTCTCACTTGCGAAAATTTTGTATGAATGTTTCTTGTATTTTTTTTCCAAGTTACATGTCACGAGAAAACACTCGAGTACTTCCCCCCATTTCAAGGATGGTACCCAAGGTAAATCCTAGAATCTTTAGGGAAAAAGGTCAATCAACAACAGTGCTCGAAGCCATTACAATAATATACTCGTTAAGAGCTCAACATGTCACTTGCAAGAATTAACTCTGAGTAGAGAAGATAACAATTATTCCTCCCAACCACGTGGGCTAAACCCAATTGATATTTTTGGTATTTTTCTTGCGAAGATCATATATATATAATGCACATTCAATTGTGTTTTTTATTTCTTGTATTTTAAAAGATATGATATTAAGAATAGAAGTGCCGTTTTTGGAATATATATATATAATAGAATAGAATATGCCGTGAGTTAGATCACGCGGAATGGTTAGTTTAAAAGTTAAATTGCAATGGAGTCAATCAAATTGCGAATAGAAAGTGGTGTGCAACTTAATCATTTGATCACGATTGATCTATTTAATTTTGATTTAGTAAATCATGAATATTTTAAAACAAAATTTAAATCATATATTATAATTACATTCAAATAAGTTTTAAGAATTAATTTAATTCATGAAAAGGCCATTCTCTCATGATATATTGTTGACGAAAAGGCCATGAATTATTGGTTCAAATCTAATCAGAATTATTGGTTCAAATCTAATCAGTAATACAACAACAAGAAATAGACACTAAAAATTAATTAAAACATATTAAATTAGCACCATTGCAACGCATAATAAAAACAATGACTTTAGCATGTTGACTTGATTTTTACTATTTTTAATTAAATTTGTAACAATATAAAATATTTTTTATATCGTGAATATAAGCCCCGTGGATAGTGGGTAGAAAACGTTGACACATCAAGTAATCAGATTTGAAGGTATCAAAATAAGAAAAAAAAATTAAATTGTACGAAAATATAACTATTTTGACAATCGGAGTCTCTAAAGTTAATTTAAGTGATTAGATGTGAGATAAGTTGGGAGGTTAGATTCAATAATCAAGGTCAACAATTTAAACAATTTAATCTGTTTACCATCCATAAAATGCAGGAAAGTAATTAAAAAGTTTAAATTTCTTCCATTACAGAAAAAAACCATTATGACAATTATCTTTTAACAAACACATAAATTAACAATTTGAAATATAAAAGCTTTAAATCACTTTGCCCTTTTATATGAAAACCTATCCTATAATACAACATGGTAGTTACCTGAGATCTCTTTCCTGGTAATAAGTTGGGGAAGTCACGGGTTTTACTCTTTTTTATCATTTTAAGATTAGTTTCAATAATGAAGACCAACAGTTTATTTGTTTACCATCCATAAAAATGTAGAAAAGTAATCGAAAAATTTAAAAATTTTTTATTATAAAAAAAAAAAAAACCATCTTTTAACAAACATAAATTAACAATTTGAAATATAAAAAAAAAACACATAAATTAACAATTTGAAATATAAAAGGTTTAAATCACTTTAAACCAATCCTATAATACAACATCGTGGGACCTACGAATAAAATATTTTCACCCTACAGACCAACATGCAACATTGTTATCGAACACATCCCCATCCACTCATTAGGTTGGCCACCAACACAGCATTCGGCCCTAAACCACCGATGGTTGCCCCGTTACCACTTCCAATGTCAAATCAGATGATGTAACCTTCACATGGGTTGATAAATTGTGAAGACTTATCGGGCGGATGCACACAGACGGGAAGACTACGCAGTGGAGGTTAGTGTGTGGTGGTGCAGGGGTCAGAAGTTCAGAACTCCATAAATACTCTCCATAATTAAGGATCCCATCCGTTAAATCACTCGTGCTTGGAGGCTGGATCCGTGGAAAACTACCCGGTTTTTATTCGATCCTTGACAGGTACGAGTAGCTTCCTCGCTCTCCCATTTTGTCTTCGTAATAATAAATCCCTTATTGGTTTTCAGAATCATTAACCCTGCCCAGATGCGAATTTATTGATTTAAAAATTACCCTGATGCATGAAACAAATGATTAATGATTCCGTTAAAAACTATTAATAGCAGATATATTCTTATAATTTTATCTATACGAATATATGCGCTATTAATAGTTTTTTACAGTCTTTAATAGTTTGATTTATGCATCTCAGTTAATTAGCATCTGGGCAGTATCATGTCTCAACATTAATTATGTATTTCTGTAAATTGAATTTGATTTCTGTATCTGGGCAGTCTTAATCTCAGCAACTTAGCATATGTTTTGTTTTTGAAGAATTTTTGTTGTTTTAGGTGTCTCAAGATTGATGTTATTACTTTTTGATGTCCCATAACTTTTAGGATTTTGTTTTCTGTATGGGTTTTTGTTTTCTGTAGCAAGTCTATTAGCTAGTTACTGGAATGAAAATCTAATGATAGTGGGTACCTTGCGAAAAATCCAGAGTTGGTCTTTTGATTAAGGGTTTATAATTCCAGGTTGTGTACTTGGGCGCTCTTGGAAGTAGCAATTTAGTTAAGGATTCATATCAATGTGTAGAGAGGTTTTCAGATTGAGATATATAAGAGATTTCATATTCCAAGTTCTGTAGTCGGGCACTGTGGAAGTAGCAATTTAGTTAAGGATCCATATAAATGTAAAAGAGGTTTTGAGTTGTAATTTCTGTGCTTGGGCTCTCTTATAAGTAGGAATTTACCTTTTTGGCAGATGAAGATAATTTTTTGGTTCTTAGGCCACTGTTAATCTTGTGTATTTTATGATGGTTTCCAGATCAAATTCTAAAAGGAGTTCACAGGCAAATCCAGGTCAGGTAAAGGATTTTTGCATTTGGTGTTATTTGGCTTCTAAAGAAGTTTGTAGTATTATCGGTATTTTATGTTATTGAAGTTGGTAAAGGGAGCATTGGTCTTGTAAGGTCCTCTGATTAACCCTCTGTGGAGATAGAAATGGACAGGAATTCGGAATTTTATAAAGAAACATTGTCACAGCAAAACCAGGCATCTGGATCAGGTGATGGAGGTAGTTTTGATTGCAATATTTGCTTAGAATTAGCCCAAGATCCTGTGGTGACTCTCTGTGGTCATCTTTTTTGTTGGCCTTGCCTATACGAATGGCTACAAATGCACTCCATATCAAAGGAATGCCCTGTTTGCAAGGGCAGCGTAGTTGAAGAGAAGGTAATTCCTTTATATGGGAGGGGTAAGGTGGGTTCTGCTGATCCAAGAACAAAGCCGGTGCCCGGTGTTAATATTCCTCATAGACCCTCTGGACAAAGGCCTGATACAGCTAGAACTACAGACCATCATTACCCATCACAGAGTTTTAATTTCATGGCAGGCCAAGGTCCAGTGCCTGTTGGGTCCTTTGGGAATATAACATTTTCTGCGGGATTCGGTCTGTTTCCTTCTCTGTTTGGGTTGCAAATGCATGGTTTTGCTGACACACCCTATGGAAGCCCTGGTATGCCCAGTAATGGTTTTCACGGGGGTCCTCAACATGTAAGACAGGATCAGCAGGATACCTTTTTAAGAAGGTTTCTCGTGTTTTTGATCTGTTTGGTTGTTGTCTGTCTTATCTTTTTCTAATCTGATTTTAGCATTTACTTGTTTGGTCAGCCACTCTTGGATGGTAGGAGTCCGTCTCTTTCAGGGCTTTTGGAACAAGTCATGATTTTGTCTTAAGATGGAACACTATACTCAATGAAGTACATATATTGTAATAGCTGTTTATATGTATTTGTAACTAACTATGCTGGTATTGAGATATGATTCTTTTAGCATTCTTTATATATTTTTCATACTATGAAATTGTCTTGTGTGCTAACCAAATCAGTATATGTTCTGGAATTGTATCTTGTTTATGAAGTTGTCAACTTAAAAAGGCATTTAATTTATTTTTCTTTTGGTCCAAATAACCTATGATGAGATTTATGAGAAAGTACTGTAATTGCTTGTGGACTGAATTTGTTCAGCATTATGTTCTCAGTTAACATCTGCTGCTGCATCCTCAGTTAACATCTGTTTATGTTATTGTAGCTGTTTTACTCTATTAATGCTGCAGTGCTTCCAGATACCTTCAGATGAGATTGAACTACCTATTTGATCGTTCTCAGAATTCCTGCTAGATAATTATGTCTTAGTAGTAGACAATTCTATGCAGATTAAGGCTGCAGTTGCTTTTCAAGTCATCATATGTATAAAGCCATCTGATATCCTTAAGAGAGTATTTCTAGATAGCATGTATTGAACAAACGTTGTGAGTCCTTTCATGGTACATAAACATAGTGTGTCTCTATCTATTTCTAATGCTTTTCCCTGATACACCTTGACACGATAGGTCACCTTCTCCCAGAATGCTGCTTATGTGTTTACTGATATTTTTGGCTCTGTTCTCTCTTGCTCTGAGGGTTATAGTGGAAGTTCAATTTAGTTTTGGAGTCTTGTTGGGTCCTAGCGTTGGCCAAATAGGTACTATGATAAAGTGATTTTGCTCTTCTTTACTTCAAGAATATATGTAATCTTGATATTTTTGGAATAAAACTACAGAAATTTCAATGGACACTGTTATCTATATGAAACTGCTCTCTTTTAGTGTTTCACAGCCGACGGTTGCCCTGTTCCAAATTCCAACGTAGTTTGCCTGCAAGTGTGCAACAATTACAAACCATAAACTTAATGTCAAGCCTCAAGCGTATCAAATTGGCTAGGAGAAGCTTTCTTTTGAAGGAAAAGCCAATCAAAGCATCCTAATACTTCGTGGCAACAATCCGATCTGATCCCACCAGCTATTATGCCAAACAAATAATCCAAATTAGTCAGATTTAATTGTTTTTTTTTTTTAAGGTTTCAATGGAGAAAACCCAATCAAGTTCCATTATTTTATGCTGCATGGCTTGCCATCAGAATTTTCTATTTCTTTTGTCAATTCTTTCCTAGGCCATGTTGCCCTGTTCCAATATAGTTTGCTTGCAAGTCTGCAACTTTTTCAAGCCTCAAGCGGATCAAATTGGCTGGGAGAAGCCTTTGAGGAAAAGCCAATCAAAGCATCCTAATACTTTGGGGCAGCAATCCAATCAGATCCTACTAGCTATTATGCCAACAAATAATCCAAATTAGCTAGATTCAAACCCTTTTTTTTAAGGTTTCAATGGAGAAAAACCCAATCAAGTTCCATTGTTTTATGCTGCATGGCTTGCCATCAAAATTTTGTATCTCTTGTGATCTATAAACTGCCATGGATATTTTACTGGAACAGTTCGTCACAATAGCTCTTGCAATATTCTGGAATCCTTTATTATTCAATTTATTTCCTTAGATTCCAGATTTTACTAGCTTAATGCTCAAATTTATGGAAATAGCTGAATTTCGAAAATGAAAGAACAAGCAAATGAACACACCAATCACACAAATGAACACAAGATGTGATTTGGGAAACTCGATATAGGAGAAAGCCCAGTTAGATGGTGAGACCTATGCTTTGCTATCTTTTCTTTAGTTATGGAATGCAAGTATAAAGAAAGGGGCACTCTCTATGGAGTTGCCTATGACGTTGTGGCTTGAATGGCTGCTACAAAATCTTCTACCTCTTCTGTTATGCTCTCAAATCCCACTTTTAGATGTTTTGTTTAACTATGGAACAAGTACAATACTAAAAGAATGAAACCCCCTCTCTTCCTAGTTGCTTAGTATTTAACAAAGTCTCATAGTTGTTTAGGGTTAGGGTTTTTGCATCATCAACCTTCAATTAGTGTTCAAGATTTGGACCTTCTAGCATTTTCTGGAAAGTCCACACGTGACTAGCCCCACATGTGTGATTAACGGGGGTTGATGTGGCATTCGTTCAATACCATGGAAGGTAGGTCAACTTGAGGGCATAACTTCCGCATATGAACTCATTGAGGTGATTTTTGTACTGTTTGAAAGCTCTCGTTGTGTAGAATAATGTTAAGGGGCTATGAGCTATGTGCATAAAGTTTTGACCCGAAAATGTATTGGTTGATGCTTCAAAATGGCTTTAGAAGATTCTAGAGCCCAAATTTTCAAACTAGGACCTACGACTAAAATGGGTCTTGCAAGCCAATTCCTCCAATTTTTTAACCCATAAAGTACCAAGATATATATGAAAAATTATATAATAACCCATTCTAGATCATACCCCATTTAGGGAGGCTTTTGATCCCCAAAATCTTTTATTGAATGAGGTGAGGAAACTTTTCCTCTACCTTTTGCTTGGAGTACCATTTTTCTTTGTTTGGAAGTTGTTCTTTCAACCCTATCTACCAAAGGTCATGCTGCCCTTGTGTAATATTTTTTGTCTTTTTCTGCAAAACTATATCTTCTAATAACTTCGCCTGAGCTTCTGGTACTAAGTCCTCTATGGTAGGTAGGACTTTAGTTTGTTCATCCAACATGAAAGACTCATATAGAGTTTTAGATGCTTCATATTCACTATTGAGTAAATGTGCATACATGGGGGTAGACTGACTCTGCAAGCATTATAACCCACCTTCTCCAATACTTCCAAAAGACCATATCGTAGAGCCTTGATTTTTTTACTAAGACCCTACAGTCTTTCTTCATTCAACTACAACCAAAATCCGTTTTCCACCTTGAATGTTTTCTTAGTTTTGTACTGATCATGTTGGGTGTTGTACATTTCCTGTGATTTTTTCAATGTTTCCTACAGTTGCAAATGGATCTACCTAATCTTTTCAACAAATTTCTTCGCTTTCAATGCTTCTCTTGTGACGTGTTCCCCACTCCTCCGTGCGGTCCATATACATCATCCAAGGGAGAAGACAACAAATACTCAAAGCAAGTTTCAAAAGGGGACTTACTAGTAAGTATGGACTACTTTGTTATAAGATTGAATATAGTTCAGATTTTCATCTTAGGTCTTTGGATGCTTTTGATTGTAACCCTCAAAAGATGGACTAATGATCTATTGACTACTTCTATTTGCCCACTTGTTTGCAGATAGAAAAGTGTAGATCTCTTCAACTTGGTGTCCATATTTTCTCAAAGTGTAGTTCAAAATGCATTGAGAAATTTGGTATTACTATTTGAGATGATGCTCCTTGGTATCTCAAAGTGTATTCAGACCTATTCAAAGAACATGTTTATTGTTTTTTGTCTTTTGATGGTCTTTTTACAAGGCATAAGAATGCATATCTTGTTGAACTTGTCAACTACCACAAACATATAGTTATGCCCCTTCTTGGTTGTTGGCAAACCAATCACAAAATCCATGGAAATGATTTCGTAGGGTTAAGTGAGTATAGGTAATGGATGGTATAAACCTTGTTTTCTATTATTGGGCTTGCGGGTACCACAAAATATGCATTCATTAATATTTTGAGCTACATCTTCTTACATTCTAGGCCAATACACATACCTTTGTAAGTTGGCAATTGTCTTCTCAATGTTAAAATGTTCTACAACCTTGGAGGTGTGAGCCTCTCTGATAAGATGCAATCTTTCAACTTTAGGGACACAGAGCTTGTCTAGCTTGTAGAGCAACCAATTCTAGAGATGATAGTCAGTCTTATCGTCACCTTATTCTACGTGAATTTGGCCCTGTAGCTGTTGAAACATGTAACACCCTGTTTCCCCTAGTCTGTAAAAATAACTATATTGGCCAAGAACTATGGAAAACTCAAAGATGTGAATGTTTGATTTGACGGACCTTTGTATAAAAGGTCGATGAATTTAAATTATGTTATGAATATGTGTTGCATGAATACTGGGAGGGGGATGTGTTAAAAGAGACCACGATGACTAATGAGAGGTGGTGGAAAGGACCTGGAATGGTTGCGTTAACTTCCACCGAGCTAGTACCGTACTGGTTTTTACTTGCTCAAAGACCAAAGCAACTCTCTGACCCTGGAATGGATTTTCCGTCAGATTGGTAGGTGGGGAGGCTCCTCAAGAGTTAATGAGGGGATGGGGGTGAACCGTCCATTCATAAAAGCTCTCAGACATGACTACGGACGGGGAAATTCATGCCACACGCAATCTTGCAGAGAAAATGCAAGAGAGGAGGTGTGGTAAAGGGAGGGAGAGAACACGCGCGACAAGGATCGCGGAAGAGAATTGGAGAAACTCTGGAAACACAGGGAGTTCTGAACATAGGAGAAGGAGAGTAACCTTCGTCCTGGATTATTTTTCTGTATCAGGAGAAGGAGAGTAACCTTCGTCCTTGACTTCTGTTGAGCTGGAAGTAGGAGATTGAATCTCAAAGCATCGTGGTCTAGCTCAGAGGTGGCTAGTGGTAAATCCATTTGGAATCACTGAACCTACGGTTGGGTGGAAACGAACACCTCTCTCAGTAGTTGCATCATGCCTGGTGGAACTGATAAGTGTTTTATGCCTTGTATTTTGAATTGAATATCATAAATACTTGCTCATGTTTATATTCTCATAATGATTTCTGTCTGGAATGATTGCCTGGTGTTTTAGATTGGAAATAATGGATGCATGTGTATACTTACATCCCATAGTTGGTTTCTGTACAAATAATTAAGTCTGGGGCATGAGTTCGCTCCACCGAGAATCGTCTTGTTTGCTTGATTCTCGTAATATTCTAGGAAGACTCCTCGCTAGTACTCTTCCCTGGGAATTACCCCATAAACCTTGGAACCGTACCAAACCTTTACCCAGATACTCGACTAAGATCAGGGACAATTGCCCAAGAGCTGTCTGAAGGTTCATGCGATCCGGGTCTGGAAACCTTATGCAGGAAAGAGTAGGTCTCTAAGGTCTCGGAGTCGTGGGAGTTTGAAGCTCCGAGAGGTTGAATTTCGTGATTCAAGCTCATAAAGGATAGCGAGTTCTATTATCGAAAGAGAATACCCCATCATTTGGTAGATGAACGGTCTGAACCCTTTCGAAAATACCTGAGATCTATCATGACCGATGGATCTAGAGGAGGAGCACAGGCGTTAACACCTCGACCCTTTTAGCCTTCGCAAGTAGCGATGGGATCTAGGACCATAGATCCAAGGATTTGTCGGAGCCCTATTGATCGTCGATCTTAACCTTTGCATAGGCGGGAGAGTGGATTCCACAACGTTCTGAAAGTCCCAAAGTATTCAGAACCGTCCATTGACACAGGACGCGTGGCAGTCGGGTAGCATTTCGTTGATTCGCGACTTGGAGTGATCAAGTGTAGGACTGCACGAGCTCACGATTCACGAAATCGCGATGTGATTGTGGTCATTGCATCAAAGCCACGAGAGAACCGTTGGATCAGAACCTCCACGTGGTATCGCGTATCGGGGGTTCAAAGGTTGAAAGAACTTCCTTTCGACTACAGAATTCGTGAAGTGCCGAGCACCGAGGGCTCGTGCGAACACGTGGCACATCCGTTAAGTGGGGACCGTGGGGTTGACAGGTGGCGTAACAACAAGCGCCCAGAGAAAGGTGGGAGCGGGTGACAGGTGGTGGACACATGTCGCCTGGTAAAGAGTCAACCCATTGTTGACTTATTGTGGCTCGGGTTTCGCAGGATGAAAAAGTTGCACCTTGATCGCTAAGGTCGCGAAAGGCCGAGAGCCGAGGTTTCGTGTGACGGACGGCTACGATAAAGCTCGTAAGCAGAGTACAACGGGAGAGACAAGTGGCGGGTACGCGTCGCTTGGCAGAGTCCACATAACGTTAACCTCTTGCGTCTCGGGGATTCGCAAAGGAGGAGCATGAGGGCTCAACACTCCAACTAGCGAAGTTGCGAGTTGCGAGTAGTGCTAGTGTTTAGCCTAACCTACGGTTATATGTAGCAGGCGTTAGTGAGGAGGGAGCCATACCTGTATCGCATCTCGGGTATCGGTGTTTGGAGAAAAAGGAGTCGAGAGCCTTGACTCTCCAACTCGCGAGTTGCAAGAGGCGCTTGCGTTAATGCCAGGTTGTGGTTGCTTGGAGGAGGATAAGGGAAGGGAGATGGTCTACACTAGGCCCCATAGAATAATTCGGGGATTATGTCCCTCGAAGAAAAAAACGAAAAATCTAGGTTTCCGTAGTAGGTGTGTGACAAAACACCTCATTAAAGTCACATCTTCAGTTTATGCCTCTTTGTATACATCATAGGTAAAAGGCTCCATGTGCATAAGAGTTCTAAAAACTATAATCTTGGATGTGGTTGGCCTTGAAAGCATGTCTGCCAACTTATTAATGTTGTCCTTCTTATATTTGATGATTAGATGACACTGTTGCAAAAACCCCATCCAGTTGTAGTGTTTGGTTTGCCAAAGCTTATTTTAGGCTTGCAAACACTGCAGTTTCTGGTGATTATTGTGGATAATAGATTACTTGCCCATTATATAGTGCTTGCACTTCTCAAGAGCTTGAACCAGGGAATAGAGTTCTTTATCATATGTAGAGTAGTTTAGGACTCTCCCATGAAACATTTCAGAATGATAGGATACCGACTTACCTCCCTGCATCAAGATTGCTCCCATAGCCTATCCATTTGCATCTATCTCCACTTCAAAATGCTTCTACAAGTTAGGCAATGCAAGAATTAGTGTTTGACTAATCTTTTGTTTCAACTCATTGAAAGCTTTCTGCAGATTCTTTCCCCACTAGAAATTCTTACCATTGGTTGTTATGGCATGGAGTTGTGCAACTACCACTGAAAATGATGCTATGAACTTCCGTAGCTACCGCGTTACCCCAACAAAGCTCATGAATTCATTGACATTAGTAGGAACTAGCCACTTGAGAATGGCCCCCATTTTCACAGGATCTATCTTGAGTTCCCCTCCACCAATGACGTACCCCAAATATACGAATGACCATTGAAAAAACTCACATTTGTTAAGGTCAAGAAGCAATTGATACTTTTTCAGAGTCTAACATTTACATGAGATGTGAAATGTGTTCTTCCCAGGTAGGGATATGAACCAATATGTCATCCAATTGCACTATTCCAAATGAATTTAAATATGGATCAATACATCATTAATCAATCCTATAAATGTAGCAGGTGCATTACATAAACCAAAATACATGACTAGCCATATATACAGACATTGTATTGTCTTAAAGATGGTCTTCTAGGTGTCTTCTTCTCTAACATGCACCTGGTGGTATCCAGAGTTGAGATCCAATTTGGTGAAGTATTTGGCATGCTACAACTGATTTAAAAAATTATCAATCCTAGGGAGAGGGTATCGATTCTTGAGTGTGACACTGTTCAAAGCTTTGTAGCTGATGCACATTCATCAAGTTCCATCTTTCTTTGGTACTATGATGATAGGTGACCCACAATGTGAAGGGCTTGGTTGAATTACTACCCGCTCCAACAATTATTACAACTATTTCTTTACTCCATCTACTTCTAGAACATATTGTCTATACAACCTATATTTGATAATGGGGAGTCAAACAACAATTATATCTCGTGGTCCACTTCCCTCTTAGACGGTAACCCTTTACGCTCATGGAACACTCCTTTGTACCCTTGTACCAACTCCTCCAATTGATGTTTCTGTTCTTTAGTACATCCCTCCAGGGATCCCTTTACCCTCACTGATTAATCCCCTAGCTAATTCTCTCTTAAGAAAAACAATAAAAAATTTCTATTAGAATTGATCATTTTTTTGGCCTAGTTATAACTTATGAGAGAGATCTTCGATTTTCCTTTGTGTGCATTGATGATGAAAATCTTCCCATTCTTGATCAGGCAGTAATGATTTTCTCTCCTCATGAAGATCACATCCCTCATATACATGTAGGGGCTTCCAAACACTACACCACACACATCAAGGGGTACTACATCTAACACTGCTTCATCAATAAAATTTGCACTTAAAGCAAATTTGATCTTATACTATTTAGTGATGTTGATCTTTGCATTTTTATTTACCTATCCCAATGGATATGGGCTAGGATGATCATGTGCTTCTAATCCAAGCTAACCAGATCATCCGCTATGAGGTTGCATGTAAACCAGAATTGAAAAGAGCATCAACTTTAGCCTTTTGACCTAGATCTTAATATGGAAGAGTTTTGTTATCTCCTTCTCTTCTACATGATGAAGGCTATTCAAATTCACTTCCTTCTACACTGAAATGTGAACAATCTTCTCATCAACATCCAAGTGGCTCTCTACTAGGTTCCCAAATCCAGGTTTAATAGGTTCTTCTTCTTTTCATCCTCCTTACGGTTTTTTGGATTCAACTCTAGATGTAGCGTCCAACACTTATCTTTGGTATGACCATCAATATTACAATGGTTACAGTGGTTGTTTGGACCCTTTCATTGATGTGTACTAACTATTTCTTTCTTAATTTTTCCTTTCTAACTTCTTCTTCCCCTCCTCGGGAGCATTTTGGTGGTTTTTATGTTTAAAACCACTTGGTTGTCCTTTCTTATGTCTTATGTTTTCTACTTACAATTCTTGCATCCAAGCCTCATCAATGGTCCTTGGTTTGAAGAACATCACTTGTTTCTATAGATGGTTGTGAATACCGCCTAGATACTCGAGGAGTACGTCTGGGTTCTTGGGAGATATACCCAGTGTAATCCCCATTTTTTTGAACTCGGTGGTGTACTCTTTCACACACTTCCCTTGCCTCTACCTAAAGTGATGACAACGGATCCATTGATCCTCTACATACCCAATAGGGGTAGAACTGAGATTTGATGAGGGTTTTAAACACTTCCCACTTAGTTACTAGTGGATCACCCTCCAACCTAAGTGTTTATGTGTCTCTTTCCCACTAGGTTAGTGCATGGACCTCTAGTTTCAATGAGGAGATGAATTTTTATGCCCTTCATCTATATTATGGACACTGAAAAACACTTCTAAATGTTGCCGACATTTATTCAACTTAACAACACCAATATCAACTTGATAGGGTTTGATGTCCACTTCCACTTCCATTTTAAATAGAGGGTGTGAATGAGTGATTACTCTTTCTCATGATTTTTTTTTGACTCCTTTTCTGGTTCTTCGCTATCTCCCGATTTCTCATCCAATCCAACTTCTGAGTTACAACCACCAGCCTTCCTAAAAGGTTCAAACTTGTTCGCTAGAGCTTCCCTTGAGGAGGGCCATGTTGTGAGAGATATCAACAACTTGTTTTTCCAATCTCACAATTCTCGATTCTGCTGCATCCTAAGGGTTGTTATAACTGAACTCATCTGCAATGGATAGGATTTTGCAACTTCATTTTCAAGCTTATTCCTAAATCCCACAACTTCCCACAAAACCTCCAAAGAAAACTGCTCTAATACCAATATGATATGTAAACTGTCGTGGATATTCCACTAGAACAATGCATCATAATAGATCTTGCAAAATTCTAAAAGCATATGTTATTCAATTTATTTTCTTAGATCTTAGATTTATTATTACTAGCTTAATGCAAGTTGATAGTTATTAAAAATGGTCTTGCATGGATTAGAAGTAACCCATCTATTGCTTGGACTAGTAAAAAGATACAATACCCTGTTTCCTCCTATAAATGACAAGGGGCTTTCCTGGAGAATAATGATATGTTGAACTTGTCACCTAAAGGTACCAACTTGTCTAAGGAACAAAGCTAGACATCTTTGGTTGAGATAGTAGAAGAACAAGGATAACAACCCCATTGAGACTATATAGAAGAAATAAAAGTCCCTTCAAATTGCACAATAGAAGGGACACCTAAAGATATAGTGCTCCTCAAACAACCTACTAAAAATATTAGACCCAATAAAAACTATTCCCCTGAGGGGTATGGTGGTTTGATTCAATACCATGCTGTGAAATTCACCAAATGTACAATTCTATCACCATTTCATAAGTCATGGTCGAGGTCATCATTAATTTTCAAATAAAATAATTTAATTGAAATATTTTTATGATTCTTATTAATAAATTCCATCATTATCGACATCTTCATTATCATTTTGAAAATAACATCATACCTTAAAGATCATACATTTAATTATAGAATTTAACTTGCAATTTAACTTAGAATATATATCAAGTTCTTGAGTCTAGGGATTTACGCTCTCTCTTTTCAAAATGTACAATCTTTTCACCAGTTTGAGAGTTGTTGGAAGAAGTTGTTATCAAAATAGTGAACCAACTTCAAATAAGATCATTTTAATTGCAATATCTTTATGATCCCAATTAACAACATTAATATGAAAACTTCTGTCAAATTACTTCGACATTCTCGCTCGCCCGCGTAAGGGGTATGCTAATAATAACTTGGGAATACTTTTAGTCCCACCTTTCTATCCAATGTGGTTGACTTTGTATATTTACAAAATAGTGCCCAAGGAACATTAATTTCCAATTACAATCACAATTTTATGCTAATCATCCGAGGATCAAGAGAACATGTTTTGATGTGGTTACATTAACATTGATAGGTGACGGCCACAAGAAGTGCCCCCACTTGCTAGGGAGATTTTGCTAGAATATGATTGCACACTAGGAAACACTCTTGTTTTAAGGTTGATTTGTCACTTGAGTGCACTATATGGTTTGATCTCAAAGGACGATGTGCCTGCTATGTGGCTTGTAGTTGAATTGTCAAAGGGTGATGTCGTCGGGTTCTCCACATTTATGTCTTATTAACGTTGGCTTAGCGTTGTCTCCTTGGTGAGTGGTTGTTGGTGCAGGCCAATTTTAGGAAAAATCGAAAAAGTTTTGAAGGAATTAAAGCAACGTCGGAAAACAGGGGAGCGCGCCGGGAATAGAGGAAAAGCGGCGCCGAAAAAAGAGAAAAAATAAGCACCAAGAAAAACAGTTACAAAGTGGACAAACTGTTGCAGAGCAGTTGGAAAGTGGACAAGTGTCGACTTGGAGCAACAGTTGGATCGAGGAAAAATCGAGATTTAGTCAAGGAGAAAGTGGAAAAACCTAATCCGCTTAGGGTTAGGGTTTTTGTAAGGGATTTGTCCTAGTTTTGTATAAGTAGAATGTATTAGGACGATGAGAGGGTTGTTGTTGTTGAGGTTATATTAGGTCTTTTCGGGTTGAGTAGAAGAGCTTGTTGAGAGACTTTAGCGATCTGTGGAGATCGAATGTAATGGTTGAAGAATTGTACAATGCACAACACTGGATTTGCAGAGAATATGAATGAAAATACCAAGTGACGAATCTTTGTGGACGTAGCCCCACGGGGGGTGAACCACGATATATCTTTGTTTTATGTGAATATATGAAGTGTCTATGATTGTGTTTGCTTTGATGATTTTTTATGATGAATATGTTATATGATAAGGAATGAACACTACGCAGTAAGAATAATTAATGGAATCTGCAAAATAGCACTAAATAAATGAATGTTATAATGAGTTTTTAGATCAGAATATTGTGTTACAATAGATAAATACTTGTTTATGAACACATGCAGTTATGATGGTCAATGAAGTCTTATTAAGATAGTTGTGACAATGGTTTGGAGTGATATCTAATGAGGGTTTGAAGGTTAACAATGAGTAGGTTAAATGCCTCTGAGAGAAACACATTCAATCCCCGAGCTACAGACATCTGAGTCCCGCGACCACCCATAGAAGCCATCTCAGGTGAGACTGCACAGTGCACTCCGTGTGTTGTGTTTCTTTCTGGTATCCAGAAGGGCCAATGGTAGAGGGGTTTGTTGGTAAGATTGTAGTTTGAACCTGGGTCAATCCATAGTAAACCCAACAATGGTTCCGTTGTCGGTTGGAATTCAGAAGATTAGATCGGGAGGGATGTATCACGCAATATAGTGCGAGGGCTTAAGAAAGGGAATGTTTTTAGGTTGGAACCCCACAAAAGAGAAGATTGAAAGATGGTTGAAAGTATAGGAACTAGAATTTGCCAATAAAGATAATAGAAGTCGTGCGCATCATATTTCTGACTAGACAACATCGTAGTGGGGTATATCGTTGAGTTTGCAGTGGATACTTCGAAGTCTTCCAGTGTAGCAGAGCAGGAGTTTCTTAAGGGTCCAACGGGAAGGCACATCAGATCATTATACACTTTGATAAATAGATTATTGCACGATAAAGGGGTATTAACTATGGAATCAACCAACTAAACTACCCTGCGTGCATGGGGGAGTTAGGGGAAACCCGAGGAAGGTTTGAGATGGAGGGGGAAATGGATAGAGAAGAGAACAATAATTAGAAAGATCCCAATATGATGGATCAAGAGGAGATCGAGGAAATTATGCAGAAGGCAGGAACGATGCGTAGTGAAAGACCCTAGTAGTATAATCTCAATAGGAAGAAAAAAGAAGTAGCCGAGAGGGAAGGCTTAGAGAGTGATGAGGAAGAGGTAGAGGATCTCCGTGTTGTGGAGAAAATTGAAAAAATACTGCGCACCACATATGAAAGAAAGACTAGAGAGCAATATCTAATGAGGAAGCAGATACCCCTGTTCAGATTTGAATCAGTGTAGAACCTACAACCCCATGTATGATTAACACATCAACAAAGAAATAGTTGTTTAGAGTGTTAGGATATTTAGACACTTAGGAGTTAGTTAAGATCTACTTGGTCTAATATGTCGTTAGGTAAAAGTGTGTTTCTTTAGTATGCATTAGTATGCATTTGTAGTTAGGAAATCCGACGGTCACGATATGTTCCCGA
>ML804560.1:161240-196812 GCA_009831015.1 Picea engelmannii | reverse complement strand
GCGTTGGCTGGGGCCGTGGATGTTTCCCCGTAGGGGTTTTACCACGTGAAAACATCGGTGTGTTGATCTTTGATCTGGTTATGTGAGTGGTTACTGAAGGTGTTCGTCCTCTGTTGGAATACCTGTGTTGTCGAACATAGAGAACTAGTGACTGACCGTCATAAGAAGATATGAGATTAGACTAGAAGTGAGGGTACAAGTAGAAGTACCGATAGCAATATAGGTAGTGGTACAAGTGGAAGTACGAGTAGCAACACTAGTGGGATCTCAAGTCCAAACAACAATACACAGATAATAGTACCGCGCGGAGCAGGTACAACAAATTCGACAATGGCAGGCATAGATCCAACGATGAGATTACCAGAGTTTCATGGAGATGGATCAAAAGTCCCAGAGAAACACTTATTCGTGTGTGAACGAATATAGGAAGCGAAAAGAGTCACTGACGAGGCAACAAAAGTAGCGCAGTTAGCAATAACTTTCAGAAACCGCGCGTTGGATTGGTATATGAGTCTAGCAGTAAACATTCGACATGGTGCACCAGGAACAGTAGCAGAGATCAAGAAGGCACTAATCACTGAGTTTCAGAGGCCAAAATCAGAGGATTAGTGTATGAATGAGATGATTGAGGTTAGACAAAAACCAGGAGAATCTGTATGGGACATTGATCAGATGTTCAAGACATTGAAAGGTAAACTGAAGTATCCCATTTCTGACATGCAACACAAACAATTATTTATAAATTCTCTGTTACCACACTTCAAATATCCATTGAGACAAAAAAAATTCAAAACCAGGTAGAGGCACTACAAGCATCGATGCAGTTAAAGGAGAATAAATATAAGCAGACAGATCCAACCATAGAGGAGCTGAAAGAAGATCTGAAGAACTTGACAGTGCAGTTGAACCATAACAAGAATAGGGAGAAAAGAGAAGCAATGTGGTGTACCTTGTGCAGATCAGAGGGACATCACAAGAATGAGTGTCCGACATTTGTGCAGTATCTGGGAGTATGACTGCTAAATCCTTTCACTATAGGAGGGCCTTGGTGTGAAATATGCAAGACACATGGGCATGATCCTTATCACTGTCCTATGATGCAGAAGTACAAGACATAACTGAAGAGTACTTTCTGTAACTTTTGTAAATCAGTGGGCCATGAAGAAAAAAATTGTAGAACTATGGAGTTAATGACGGAAAGAACCTCATATGCATACACGATGTACGTTGAGTTGATGGTAGGACAAACTATGCTTTATTTTGGCAATGCACAACAATTTCAAGAAGTGTCAGAGTTTCAACAACCCCCACAGTATAATTAGGACCACAATATCATCAACAGAACATGGATCCACAGGGGAACAAAGGAGGATTCAGAGGCAAAGGAAGAGGAGGAATGGGCAGAGGAAGAGGGCCTATTATCTTCCATAATTGTCAATAACAAGGACATTATGCCAGCCACTGTCCTCAAACAACAACAACATGTATGTACTGTCGTGCAACAGATCACATGATAAAATAGTGCCCAAAGTTAATGACAAAGATCCAGGAGAAGATGAATCTAAAAAACTAGAATGTTCAATGGATTGCTGCAGAAATAAGGGATCATGGGAGGAACATCAATATAATTAATAGAGGAGGAGTGAAGACAAGAGTAGGCGCACATGATCAGAAGAAGGGATATCAGTGCTGGATTCAGAAGAACACTCAACCACAATAGCAGTTTGATACAAAGAAGGAGAATGCAACTTTCAAGGAAGAAAATAAGGAGTTTTTGAAGGAGAATGAAGCATCCACATCAAACCCCGCGCATAGGTATGATAGTCCTATTTTTGATATGCCTCAATCTTTGGATCATACTTACAAAGGGGAGACAACATATAAAGTAAGTAACTTAAAGAATTTCCTAGACTCTTGCTTTAAATTACTCAATGATAAGAATGCCATGGATTTGTTTAAAAATATGCTTGAGAAATATAGTATAGAAGAAGGGGTAGGAACATAACCTAAGAATATTAATAAGTCCATAGAAATAAAAGAACTAGGAAAGAGTTCATATTGAATGAAAATATAAGAGACTTTAATATGGGAAACGTTATCCTAGATTTATGATCAAATGTCAACATTTTTCCAAAAAAGACTTGGGAAGAAATGAGAGAACCTACACTAAGGTATTTCAATATCCAATTGAAGTTAGCAAACTAGCAAAGAGTGATTCCCATAGGTAGATTGAAGAATACAACAGTCGATTTAGATTGTGGGCACACCACAACAAATTTTGAAGTAATAGATATGGTGGACGAGTCTATACCATTTCCAACACTATTGGGAATTGATTGGGCCTTTAACAATCATGCCATAATTAACTTGAAAATTTGAAATATTATATTTGAAGTTGGGAACTTTAGGGTAGTAACACCTTTAAATCCCTCATATTGCGAAAGGTATGTAGAACCTGTGCTTGACAGTGTTCTAGAAGCTAATGTCAACCAATTGTATAGGACTACTGCGTGAGAGGAAGACTATGTGAATCCAACTACAGATGTAGTACTCAATTGGAGGAGTATCAATTCTGATATGTTAGATTCAGATATTGGAGTAGAACACTGGCAACAAATATTGCATGAAGTCTCTACTAGGAGGTGCACCAGAGTTACACGTGTAGTAAGATGGGTTGGGGCAGAAGTAAGACAACTTCCCACATTTATTGAAGAGGACAATTTAGAAAACTTCCTGACAGAGTTCAAATCAAAGGTTTTTGATAGTCCGAGATTACTAGTGTTGGATATAGCACTAAGGGAAACACTTGCACGATGGCGGGGTGCACATAAGGAGTTAATTCAAGACTGGTATCAGTGTAAGTGATTGATGCGCATAAGTGTCGGGCCTCATAAATGTCACATTTATATCCTCTTTTTTCCTTCACTATTTCCTTACATTTCATCGTCCCATTAACCTTCCATCATACCATTTCCATAATGGTACTTGGGTTTCTCCTTATTATTTTCCATTGTATTCATTTCAATATTATAAGTGAATTTGCGATTAAATATTGGAAAAATAACATATTTTCATTATATATCAAGGTTGGATGAGTTTGATGATGTGTGCAGGCATATGTGAAGATTTCAACAAAGTCAAATATTACCACCTAGCCTCAAATTCGAATTTCATCTTCAAGCTTTGAAAATTTGAAGAATATTTGAGACAATCATTCAAGCATATTCAAAGGGGAAGATCATGGAAGATTTGGATGACATATCTTATCTAAGGTATGTAAGAGATACGTGGAGGATTTGAAGGGATCATATCTTCTAATAATAGGAAAGTAGTTGAGAATGGTTGAGAGAATAGTGGATCTGTAATTATGACACTCTTCAAGACTTTCATGTATATGAGAGAGTGTTCTCTCTTCATGAGGGGATCATGTTATTCATAATTGGTAGAGTGAGAGATCATGTAATTCATAATTTAGTCTTGTAATTAGGAGAAGGGGATTCTTAGCTTTGTTATTCTTTCATGCTTTGTCATTTGACTCTTGTAATATAATTTGAGATTGATATATTGTGTGAGCTCACATGTCTTTTTTCATTCAACTCTTTACATGTTGTATTGCTTTCCTAGATTAATTTCCTTCTTTCCTAGTTAGTCTTTCAATGCTTTCCTAGAATAATTTCATTTCAACAATTTATATTAGATTACTTCTACTTTAGTCCTACATATACAGTGTGTGTGCTTCGTAAGCCTACGAACCTCGGATTGACAAATTAAATAGTTGGGCAAGTACTACAATGGAATTAAACGAACATATTTCCGCCTAACATTTTGGTGCCATTGCCGGGGAAGCACGATGGATTGAAGTTTAGTTTGATTTTCTCGCAAGCGTAACTAGAGTGAATTTCAATTTCAGCAAGTGTGCTTGATTTTTGCAACTGTGAAGAGGTTTTCATGTGTTTCAGCAAGTATGATTTTTAGTTTTTTTATTTTGGTTTGGGTGCTATAAGAACCCCTTTTGCAATATGATTTAACCATGAGTGTCAGCTTGGAATAACTCGCTCAGATTCTGGTGAAAACTGAGATTTCTTCTTCTGAGAAAGAAGAGATCTTGACAGCAGCCCAGAGCTTAAATACTCCTCCATAAACAAATGAGAAATCATCATCTGAGGAACTTGGAGGACAATGAGGAGTTGCAACAAGATTTGAGCGAGGAAAAACACGCCTATGAAAGCATTATCGAGCAATGGTTCCAGGTAAGTACTCGATTAACTCCATTTTTTAATTTTTATTTAGAAAGTTTGCAGTCACAACAACTAGATTCATTCATTCTCGTAAAATCCTATTTTTCATTTGAAAAATTGCCATTGAACACATTGCTGTTACTGTTACGTGAATGGCTCCACTGAAAATTTGCCTACACGTAACTAATTTTTAATTCCATTTAGCATAGAGTAGGTAGGTTTTAATTTCCAGTTTTTCGTTTATCTAGAATAAGTATGCTTTCCTCCGCGCTTCGTGCGATCACGACGATCAGAAAATAAGAATGATTTTGATTTCAGGAATGAATGTCTTTGTGTCCATCCTTTGACCTGCAAATAAACACAGTATTTTTTTTTTTTTGTAGACGAATACAACACAGCGAAAATTTTCACTATTACAACGTGCCGACAAAGAAAGTTTTTTTGCATACTGTTACATGTTACAACATGTTGATACAACGAAAATTGTACATGCTTTTTCAACATGCTAGTACAACAACATCTTACATGTTACAACGAAATTTTATTGTAACAATGATTGAATAATAAAAACAGTAGTGGCGTTAGGATAAAACAAAACAAAACAAAAATAATAATAATAAAAATTGTGTGTTCATCCTGGACATGCAAGTATAAAAATACAAATGAATAAAAAAAAAAACAAATTTTACATATTGTTACAGCATGCTGAAATAGTAAAAAAATTTCTATGCTGAAACAGTGAAATTTTTACATGCTAAAACAATTGTTGAAACAGCGAAAATCTTACACGTTGTTACAATGAATTTTTTTTACATGCTGTTACATCGATTTTTTATTTGCTGAAATAGTGACGTTTTTGCTATAACAATGATTGAATAAATTTGCATATCTTGGTTTGAGTTGTCGCAACACCCCTTGAATTACAACCTGCAAACAAACAAATGAAACAATCCTGTCATTAGTCTTCTCCCACATCCACGTTAGCAAGAAAATGAATTCAATGGTTTACTGCTCCTCCTTCTCATCTCCAATGAATCAACATTCGGGCTTGAATTCTGTTTGTATATTTTCAATAATAGGAAAGCTCGAAATTTCTCTCCATAATTTTAGCATTTGATTCGGGCTTCATATCTATAATTGGACTATGTTGTTAATGGAGAAATATGGGCCAAAATATTAACGACGCCATTATTTCAATTGTCTATATCTTCGTAGTTTAGTTGTTGATAGTCCACAAATTCTTTCAAATCGAATCAAAACCAATTGCTTAAAAAAAGGATGATTAGTTGGGTTGCCTATTATTGGCAACTCTGTTTTATTCGTTTGATCCAACACATCATCCTGTATTGATAAACAACCACTATGCGTCCCTCCAATGACGCTTCAAGATGATCGTATCTATTTTCAGATTTGAAATTAATCGGTTGTTTGTTGTTTTACATGATGTGGCATTCGGGAGAGATGGGAAGAAAATCGTTTTGTTCTGCTATTAAGCCATACAACCCGGATAAAAATCTCAATGTTTCCATCTCTGAATTTGAAGGAATCAACACACTTGGCTTTACATATGGACGTGTAACTCACACATGCAATGAGAATCTAAAATTTTCCGTCAATTAATGTCATTTTGCAGACAGTCATCTTCGGCTACAATTTGTAAGAAAACCGTGATGAATTTCAAAAATCTGGGACACGGGTTTTGTGCAGAAGGGTCTCATTTAGCTGACTCACAAGCAATTTTTGAAAATTTTTCTTGGTTTGAGAGCAGTTCTGATTTTTCGGACCGTGAAGAAGGAAGATTTCGGGATGGCCGGTTTTCCAATATGGAAGATACACAGTCAAACTCTTTCTCAGGTCCAGGTAACTATATTTTGCATGCTCTCTTTGGGCTAGTTCTATTCCTATTACTTTTTAATTCCCTTTCGATTGCATGCTCTTACTTCGGGATGTTTGATGGACACGACGAATTTGGAATGCAGTTCTTGCAATTTATAAAGAGTCGTTGATATAATTGCTAAATCCATAGATCCTTGTGATGCTTGTGCTGAATTTGTTGTTGAATCATACCAGTTCTGATCAAAGTGTGAGATTCACACTAATAACATTACAATTATTGTTGTATAAAGTAATGGTTTGCAAAACTCTGGTATATTTTTCCGATCAACAAAGGAGAAAATGGTTATACAAGCATAATCACAGTATTCATTTGGATTCTTTGTTTTATTTTTATTTTTGAGAATAATACAAAACTTGGTTTCAATTAAACAATAAAAGTTATAAAAACATGGAAACACACAAAAACATTATAAAAATCAAAATTTGCAAATGGACATTCTAAAAATTCCTGAGTTGTTTTCACGATTTATGTTTTTCTTTGAGTCACTGTTATAGCAATCAAATAAAAACACATTTTATTTCTTTGAGTTGCTCGTATTCGTACTTATTCCTGTCTTACGATTCTTCACGCAACAATCAATGACGAACTACGAGCACAACAACAAACAGTATAAACATGTATTGTTCTTTACTTTGCTGCATTTACACTTATTTTTGCATGATATGTTTTTCGAAATTCTCACAATTTTTATGCATGAATTTGTACTAAGCTTTCAGATTCACAGCCGAGTGCATTCCATGCTGCAGTGATTTTCATGAATCACAACATTCTTCAAAGAATACATGCTTTGCAAGAGATTTTACTCATCAGAAACATAATGACATTTGCTGATACACAACAACATTTTGCTGCTACATAGAATTTTTTTGCGCACCTTGATGTTTGTTGTTACACAACGACCATGCTGATACACTATTACTTCCGAATTTTGCCAAATTTCATGCTGTGACACTATCTCATTTCTCCTTCAAAGCTGATTAATCATCCTGGTGTTGAAGCCATATTCCATTGCCTTAACTTTCATGACTTCACACACACACCTATTTTTCTGAATTGCATACATTCCTTTATCTTTTTGCATTCTTTTTTCTTTCCAGTTTTCCTTCTGAATAAAAAAACCCCCTTTCCATGATTACATTTCCTTTCCATAAACCCTGTTTCTACTGATATCTTTACATCTATAGTCCTACCAATGTTTTTATAAACTCGTGTTGACTGATGTGGGATTCCTTAAGACCCACCTTTCAACAGTCTTGCCCCATCGACCTCGACACATTATCTGGGATATAGACTAGAGTTCATTTTGAGTACCTAGAGGCTTGCATCCCTTAATGACAAGTTCTCTCGCTAACAATCATGGGAATACATCAATGTCCCTTGATCGTTAGATTTTGCAAGTGGCTCGACATCAACCCATCTATTCGCACTTCACAAGATGTACTTGAGTACCTTGACACTCATTGACATCACTGGTGAGTTTGTCTCTCATTGGTTAACGACATTCATCAATGGCTGGTAATCCAATAATTTCTCTTCATGCTCGACATCGACACATTCATTCGCATGATGACAATTGTACCATCGGTTTTGTAGCAGGTGAATACTATACACTTTTTCATGATCCTCTCAGCAGTTGTAGCAGTTTGATTTCAGATCTATGAGAGTTCCATATTCTCTACCTTCCAAATTTCTTGTGATTCAGTAGTAACAGTTCAGATTCCTTCATTTCCCATGATCCAGTTACAACAACAACAACATTAGCAGTTCTATTTTCCTGATCTTGCAACAGTGACACCTTCCTAATATTGTTTTCTCCAGCAGTTACAATAGTTGCAGCTACAACGTCAGTCACGTTTTCCTGATCCAGTAGCCGCAACAACTACATCTATTTTTTTGGTAAGTGGAGGTATGTTATTTTCTAAGCTTTAATCACACAATTTCTTATATGTTGACTTGAATATTTTGGAAAATTTCCTCGCCATGCTCTCTTTCCCTCCATGACCTACATTAAGTTGCATGAGGGCATGCAACTGATTTAGTTTGGGGGGGAGGGGGGGCGGTGGAGGGGGGAGAGGGGGGACTCTTTTACCACCTATTCATTACCATTATTCCATTTTACCATCTTATCATTCCATTTATGATTCACTAACAATTATTTTCCAACGAACACTTTGTTGCATTTTGATTGATACACATATTGACATGATTCATAAAGATAAAGAAAAGGCTTTCTTATACACAGTGATTCTTTCTTATGCACATTGATAGATTATTATTTTCAATGAGTATATGGCTAAATTATTGCAGTAAGAAAATAAATAAGTGAAATGAATGTTGTTAACACAAGAACCAACATCTTTTGTATTCATGGTTTCCACACAAGAACCAACCATAAGAAAATTTCACATGCTATTACAAATATTTCACATGCTGTTACACATATATTATATGTTGTTACACATGTATTTTACATGTTGCTACTCCTGTATTTCAAATATTGGAAATATTCATTGTTAAAAGGACATCATTAATCAAAGCCATAGTTTAAATGTCAAAAGTTCTTAAGAAGATCCATGCATGGTCGCATGAGGACATGCAACAAGTTGAGTTGGGGGCCATGTTGGGCCTCAGAAATGTCACATTTATATCCTCTTTTTTCCTTCACTATTTCCTTACATTTCATCGTCCCATTAACCTTCCATCATACCATTTCCATAATGATACTTGAGTTTCTCCTTATTATTTTCCATTGTATTCATTTCAATATTACAAGTGAATTTGTGATTAAATATTAGAAAAATAACATATTTTCATTATATATCAAGGTTGAATGAGTTTGATGATGTGTGCAGGCATATGTGAAGATTTCAACAAAGTCAAATATGACCACCTAGCCCCAAATTCAAATTTCATCTTCAAGCTTTGAAGATTTGAAGAATATTTGGGACAATCATTCAAACATATTCAAAAGAGAAGATCATGGAAGATTTGGATGGCATTTCTTATCTAAGATATGTGAGAGATGTGTGGAGGATTTGAAGGGATCATATCTTCTAATAATAGGAAAGTAGTTGAGAATGGTTGAGAGAATAGTGGATCTGTAATTATGACACTCTTCAAGACTCTCACGTATATAAGAGAGTGTTATCTCTTCATGAGGGGATCATGTTATTCATAATTGGGAGAGTGAGAGATCATGTAATTCATAATTTAGTATTGTAATTAGGAGAAGGGGATTCTTAGCTTTGTTATTCTTTTATGCTTTGTCATTTGACTCTTGTAATATAATTTGAGATTGATATATTGTGTGAGCTCACATATGTCTTTTGTCATTCAACTCTTCACATGTTGTATTGCTTTCCTAGTTAGTCTTTCAATGCTTTCCTAGAATAATTTCATTTCAACAATTTAGATTAGATTACTTCTACTTTAGTCCTGCATATATAGTGTGTGTGCTTCGTAAGCCTACGAACCTCAGATTGACAAATTAAATAGTTGGGCAAGTACTACAATGGAATTAAACAACCATATTTCGGCCTAACAATAAGATTTGGTAGGAGTCAACATGATAGACCCTTATAGAAGTATGATGGAAGAGGGAACCAAGACATCATATAAATTATTGTGTCAATAACTAGAGATTGGTACTACCAGGGGAATGTATGCATTGTTTTTTCATATATTGGAAGGAATACCTAGCAATTGGTACAAGGAGCATGAACTGCGCAGAGAATTTGTGAGTTAGGGTATAATGCAAAAAAAATTCATTAAGACATTTGCATTTGAAAGTGAGAATCCATGGGTGGATCTGGCATTACAGAGGATGAAAAGGAAGATATTTGAAGAATATGGGGTAGATACAGTCACAATATACATACACTACATAAAATAAACACTTGAACAATTAGTTTACTGTTATCAGGTTGCAGAGGATGAAGAAGAAGAAGACAATCCATGTGACATACAAATAATAGAAGGGGAAGGAGAAAGAGGGTTAGAAGGACCTCAGTTACAATCAAAAGAATTTACTGCACCGATGAAGATTAATAAGGTCAATATTGGGACTAAAGAAAAACCCAAGATAGCTAGCATTGGAGATTACTAGGACAGTGAGACAATGGAAAATATAACCGAATTATTGCGCAAATACAGTGACTTATTCCTAGCCAAATTTTTAGAGATGAAAGGGGTAGTAGGAGAACTTGGAGAGATGAAAATACCCCTCAGACTAGATGCAAGACTAGTGAGACAGAGACCATACAGATTAAACCCCATATATAAGCAGAAGGTTAAGGAAGAAATTTATAGAATGCTAGAGTCAGGAATCATAGAGCCCGTGGAAGAATCAGAGTGGATTAGTCCAATGGTGGTCCGGGAAAAGAATACTATAGGGATTAGGATATGTGTGGATCTGAGAAAGTTAAATGATACATGCCTGCATGATCCTTTTCCTACTCCAATTACAGACGAAGTTTTAGAGAATGTGGGAGGACATGAAGTCTACTCCTTCATAAATGGATTTTCAGGTTACCATCAGATTAGAATTACTTCGGAGGACAGATACAAAACCACATTTACAACAGAGTGGGGGTCATACCAGTACATAGTAATTCCATTTGGTTTGAAGAATGCACAAACAATATTTTCCAGAGTAGTAGTAGTTGCATTCAAGGATTTTATACATAAATTTTTAGAAGTTTATCTGGATGATTGGACAATATTCAGTTTATTGAAGGACCATGTAGAAATTTTGAGGTTAACGTTAGAGAGATGTCGGCAATGTTATATTTCCTTGAACATTAAGAAATATATATTCAATACACCATTTGGCATCCTACTTGGACACATTGTATGCAAACAGGTCTTGATAGTAGACCCTGCAAATATTGTTGTTATTGTTAATTTACCACTACCACCACCGAAGTCAATGCACCAGTTGAGAGAAACATTGGACCACACAGGGTACTACAGGAAATTTATAAAGGGCTATGCAAAGATTACTACGCCCATGGAGAAGTTACTAAATAAATACATCAGGTTTCAATGGAACGATGAATGCCAAGAGAGCTTAGACATATTGAAGGAGAAGATGGTGACAACACCAATTTTGATATTTCCAGATTGGACAAAAGAATTTTATGTGCATGCAGACACTTCATCCATTGAATTTGGAGCAGTTTTGGCACAACCAGGTGAATGAGACATTGACCACCCAATATCTTTTGCTAGTAGAAAGTTATCTGAGTCTAATCAGAACTATAATACTACAAAAAGGGAAGGTCTAGCTATGGTATATGCCTTACAGAAGTTTAGACATTATTTATTGGGTCAAAATTTTAAGATGCTTACAGATCATTCCACTTTGAAGTACCTAGTTAACAAGCCAATGTTGGGGGGAAGGATCTGTATATGGTTGTTATTGTTTCAATAATATGATTTTGAAATCATAGTAAAACCAGTGAAGGTAAATGCAGGACCAACTCATTTGTCGAGAATTACTAATGGAGAGGAGCCAAAGAACTTGCAGGAGAATTTTCCTGATGCTAACTTATTTTCTGTTCATATTGTTGATGATTATTTTGCTGACATTGTTGGATTTTTGAGCATAGGAATGGCTCCTCAGGAATTTACTGTCGCAAAAAAAAAAAACAATTGGTAGTGCGCACTGCAGACTATCAGTTGATTGTAGGCCATTTATACAAGCTAGGTGCAGATGTAATTCTAAAAAGAAGTGTGAAGGATCATGAACACTCCATGGTGCTAGCAAAAGCACACGAAGGGATAACTAGAGGGAAATATGCAGAAAAGTCTACATCAAAGAAAGTGTTGTGCGTAGGATTGTGTTGGCCTATAGTACATAAGGATGAAAAGGAATACTGTCAGACCTGCGATGTTTGTCAGAGGTCAAGGAAACCATCCAGAATGGATGAAATGCCACTTATGCCCCAAGTAACTTTACATGTATTTGATAAATGGGTTGTGGATTTCATTGGACACATTAATCCACCAGCAAGGAGATCAAGATCTAGATACATCATCATTGTGATCGAATATTTAACCAGATGGGTAGAAACAACCCCAATGAAGGACTGCAACGCAGAAACTGCAACGCGGTTTCTCTTTGAGAACATGGTGACCAGATTTGGATGTCCTAGAATTTTGTTGAATGATCAAAGAACTCATTTTATTAACAGTACAATCAGAGCTATGAAAGAAGAATTTGAGATATACCATCATAAGAGAACACTTTACCATCCCCAGGAAAATGGTACAGTAGAAGCCTTTAACGAGATTCTAGAGAATGCACTGACAAATATTTGCAATGTGAATAGGGATGGCTGGGATTTGAAGGTATCAATAGTATTATGGGCTTACATGACTACATGCAAGAAGATTACAGAACATACACCATTCATAATGGTGTATGGGAAGGAAGCAGTGGTTCCATTGGATTATTTAATACCTAGTATGCACATTGCAACAATCACCAACATGACAGAAGAAGGTGTTGCGTAGGAAATATTGGATCAATTGACGGAGCTGGAAGAAGACATAATTTTAGAATAATTTCACCAGGAGGTACAGAAAGCAAAGGACAAATCTTGGCATGATAGGAACATAAAGAAGAAAAGATTTAAGGAAGGAGATCTAGTTCTCTTCTATGACAACAGGCATCTACAACACCCTGGGAAGTTCAAAATGCATTGGTTAGGGCCTTATCAAGTAGAGGCCATCACAAATGGAGGTGTTGTGCAACTGAAAGATCTTGTAGGAAAGAATCTCAGAGGATTAGTGAATGAAAGTCGACTGAAACTGTATCAAGTTAGTCGACCTAAAAACCTGAGGTGAAGACAAATAGAGAAGGTATGATTGTACATATTGTATATAGTAGATGTTACAAGAAAAAGACAAAAATCCATAAAAAGAAGAAAGGTAATAAAAAGACAAAAATATAGGAGAACATTAGAGGTTTTGATGTAATAGAATTGTTAGCATTAACAAGTGTGCACAGAAAAACCAGTGTTGAAAACACTGTGCACAGGAAAATAGTTGGCAGGTATAAAAGTGGAGCACGCAGGAAAAAGAGAAAAAACCAAAACTATCAGTGCAAAACAACTCTCATTTTGTCGTCCCGCTATAAAGTCGAAAAAGGGGGGAAATGTGGTCATTTTCATTTTTTCACTAAGGAGAAGAATGAAGAGCGAGAGTTGAGTGCGAGAGGGTGCAAAGTGATAAAACAAGTGGATATTTGTGGTTAGCAGTTTGAATTAGCAGAATGTCACCACCAAGAGTCAGAGTGCCGAGAAGAACTGGGAGAAACACAAGAAGTAGTGCTAAAGTGATAAAAACAGGGGCACAAGAGATGCCCACAGTCGTAGATGTGGATGATATTCACACATCAGAGTATGAGCCTACTATTACACATATGGAGGAGGAATACAACCCAACACAAGAGGTCGGGAAATCGAAAGAGGACGCAGAGATAACAAAATCCGAAGCATCCAAGGGAAAAGGGCCGTAACAGGATGGACAAGCCACAAATTCAGTGCAGTAGGGCCTAGAGTCAGAAATAGAGCCAAAAGAAAAGAATGAAATAGAGTGCCAGGGCATACCAGAGGTTGGGGTGTCATCTCCGCAAGGGAATAAGAAGGCGCAAGCGGAGAACAGTGCGCAAGGAATATCGCGCACACAGACAAAATTGGTAATCGTGATGCCAAAGATCCCCGAGGGAGTGAAGGCTGAGGATGAGATGGTGGGAGGAGTAGATACCCTCAAATACTCTGATCATGACATAGCAGATGCAATCAAATTCCTAGATTTGGTGCCACATAATTATTTGGAGAGTAGGGGAGAGGGCCCATCAGGATCACCACTGTTGGAGCCTCCACAGTGGATCATGGGCTTCTACAACATGGGGATATTGAACTTACTAGATTTACCACACTTTGGGTGCAGAAAACACATCAATGGATGTGTGAAGCAACTCCTAGAAAGGGTGCATGGAAGAATTCTATGGATGGATAGGCTAATGCCTATCAACGTTGATTTAATCGCAACAATCATGGGGCTACTCACGGATGAGGAGAAGCTAGAGTAGTATTAAGAGGAAAAAAAGAAAGAAAAATCCATCTTCGACGAAGTTAAGGAAAAATATGGCGCGGAGAGAGGCAACAAGAGAATCAGTATCATTGACATCAATGATCCTACAACAAGGTTTGTGACAAGGCTCTTAGGCTGCAAATTAATGTGCTAGTACAAAAAGGAAGAAGTACCCACATGAGTGGTAGCAGCTGTAGTGTAGTGCACGAAGGGGATCTCAATGAGATGGGCCCCTTATCTACTTAAATCATTCTTGGAATATTGCCAGGACACGCAGGATTGGGTCTCTGAGTTCCACTACTGGTAGGTTGGCAAGAACCAACATAAAGTATGTTCCTGCAGAGGACAGGAAAGTGTGGTGTAGCCCGCTACATGTCGCTTTGAAGCACATCAGAACCAAAGTAAAAGAAGATAAAAAATGACGTATTCTCTCTGTACTTGACATAGATCCAAAAAAGGTTAGTAGACACATGGAGGATTTCCCCAGAAACCATCCAGGAGTTTGGAAAGATAGAAAATTTCCAAGCATCGCACCATAACATATGTCTACAGGCAAAGAGGGATCTAACCAAGGATTGGCTACAATTGAGTTATTGCGTGACGATGCAAGACATCCATATGGAGCTCAAGGAGTGGCCTAAGGAGTGGAAAGTGCCAATGATCCCAAGAACAACGACAATAGTACAAACTCAGACGCAGGGTAGAACAGTCCCCGTGCAACATGCAGACATGAATGGCACTATTAAGAAGAAGAAGACGATATAAGGTCTAGTGGGGATAAGTATCCCCATTCAAAATAAAAACAAGACACAGAAGAAATCAAAACATGGTTCTACAAGGAACCCACTGCGCATAGTGAAAGCACCAAGGGAAACAACAGAGCAGGTGCGCACTGAAGAAATAGGCACAGAGACACATGAGAAACCCGTGGAGGAAGAAATTGGGTAGGACGTAAACATGGATACATAGATGCTAGAGGAATCTGAGCCTTTAGACGCCTAAAATAAGAGAACAGGGGAGAAATAAAGTGGCTCTAGAAAGAAGGCGAAGGCCCAAAGAAAACCAACGGAAACATCACTGACAACAGACAGTGTGGAGATGATAGCCACCACAGTCGAATATTGACTATCGAAAGTATGGGAGAATGCCAAGAATCACAGGGCATTGATTCTGGAGAAAATACAGGAAGTGAAAACTACGCTGGAGCAGTTGAAGATCAGGGTAGAGAAACAATAGAAAGATAAACCAGCGCAAACTAGAGAAGGAACACCTGTTGGAGAGACAATGCAGATCATGATGCAGGGGAGTGTAAACTTCATCATAACACCTGAGATGTTATTTGTTGATGAGAATACATCGCAAAATCCCTTAAAAGGAATTGAGAAATTGGACTTGACTTTTCCCAAGATTCCAACAAAGGCACTGTATAAATTACAGGTTAGCATCGCGTAGGAGATTCAACCCAGGGCAAGGTCTAATGCGACAAAATTACAGTTGGCGTAGGAAGAAAAATCCTCACTGAAGGAGGCAGTTATCCAAAAAGGGAAAGCGACGATGATAGCGTAAAAAAAAATGGACGTGATGGAGAAACAAATAAATGTAGTATTTCAAGCCATCTCAGATAGCACAGAATCATAGGAAGCATATTCAGAAGAGAATATAAGTAAAATAGCACAGGATATAGAGCAGTATAAGGAACATATCAAGGAGATGGAGGATCGCGCAGTACCTACTACTCCTCTAGAAGTCAAAGAGCAAAGAGAGTAGGATGCAACAACATCTATAGAGAACATCACACAGAATATACATAGAATGACAAAGTTGTGGGAAAAGAGCGCCCAACTGTGGACATAACTCTAAGAGGATGGGATCCTACAAGAGATGCAAGGAAAGGAAGACAATTTGCATGCAGCAATGGAAGACGTAAAGAAATGAAAAAATATAATGTCATTACCAGAGAATATCAAGATGACTGCAGAGAGGAAGAGCCTATAGGAAGAGGAAAAAGCGGTGCAGATGCAGAAGATGGCAAGACTGGTTTAGTTGGAGCCCTTGCAAGAGAAGGCGAAGTAGCTGGTTGTGGATATTGATGCAATGAAATTGAACATAGAGCAGATAGGCTTGGAGGGGGGAGATATATTAAGACCTCCAGTCACCGCGCAGGTCGTAGAGTCCATGACAAAGAAGAGAAACCAAGTGCAGGAGCAATGCTAATGGAGGACAAAGATGTACGAAGCAATGACACATGCAGTAAAAGATGCTGGAATCCGTGAGTGACTCGGGATGAGTCACAATGTCAGTTTTGTGGGCCCATTGGTGCAGACCAATTTTGGGAAAAATCGAAGAAGTTTTGAAGGAATTAAAGTAGCACCGGAAAACAGGGGAGCGCACCAAGAATAGAGGAAAAGCGATGCTGAAAAAAGAGGAAAAGGAAACACCAAGAAAATCAGTTACAAAGTGGAAAAAATGTTATGGAGCAGTTGGAAAGTGGACAAGCACCGACTTGGAGCAATGGTTGGATTGAGGACCAACCGAGATTAAGTCAAGGATAAAGTGGACAAAGATAATCTACTTAGGGTTAGGGTTTTTGTAAGGGAATTTTCCTAGTTTTGTATAAGTAGAATGTATTAGGATGATGAGAGGGTTGTTTTTGTTGTTGTCCTTTTTGTTGTTGAGGTTGTATTAGGTTTTTTTGGGTTGAGTATAAGAGCTTGCTGAGAGACTTTAGTGATTTGTGGAGATCGAATGTAATGGAGAAAGAATTGTACAGTGCGCAACACTATATTTGTAGAGAATATGAATAAAGAGCCCAAGTGACAAATCTTTGTGGATGTAGACTGAGGGGGTGGACCACAACATATCTATGTTTTATGTGACTGTACAAAGTGTCTATGATTTTATTTTATTTGATGTTTTTTTATGATGAATATTATACGATAAGGAATGAACACTGTGCAGTAAGAATAAGCTAATGGAATATGCAAAATAACACTAAATAAATGAATGTTATAGCGAGTGTTTAGATCATAATATTGTGTTACAATAGATAAATACTTGTTTATGAACAAATGAAAACTTGATTGTTGATGAAGTATTATTAAGATAGTTGTGACAGTGGTCTGGAGTGAGATCTAATGAGGGTTTGAAGGTTAACAATGAGTAGGTTAAATGCATCTAAGAGAAACACATCCCATCCTCGGGCTGTAGACATCGGAGTCTTGCGCCACCCATAGAATCCATCTCAGGTGAGACTTCATAATGTACCCTGTTATCACATTAATTTGTAAAGGGGTGTTTTTCCTAGGAAGTTGGCCCCTTGGTGAAAGAAATGAAGAAAAGGGGCAAAAAATCCCACAAAATTGCGTTATCCTAAGTTTTTGGGCCTGAGTGGATTGTGCTAATCGACACATGGATCTAGGTGGCTGAGATCTATGCGCCCATATCTATGATGTGTGGTCCATACTGGACCCCCCCTGACATTATTCCTTTAACTAAGGGGGTGGGGGTTCGAAAAAGTGGTTTTCCCACCTCCCCCCCCCTCGTTATCATGGCATGTTCTCATCAATTTAGACCCCCCCCACCCTCGCTCCAAAATACTTACCACCATTGTAACGCCACTTTTTACATAACTCATACAGGCATTATATAATCCACATGCATTTAAGAAAGAAATACATTTAAGCTCAAAGTAAGCCTAAAAATTATTACTAACATAAATAATCCATAGCAATAACATTAATCCAAATGCACATTAGAATACATGATAATTATAATACACAGGGATACAAAAACATAATTAAAGCATCATCTGGTACTTATCTTTGAAATAGTGGCAGTTCCACCAACCAAGTGCATGCCTTCCACGAACCTCCCAGCCTTAGACCACACTTCTCGTCAGCTCAGCAATGGGTCACCCCCGAGCTGGGACTAAGCTCCACCCCAAGGTAGGGAATCCTAGGCTAGGCCGAGGGGAAAACACACAGTCACAAGGAAGGAATTCTCTGCCAGGAACCACTCATACTCACTGCCCACAGACTCTCCTTCCCCACATGCCTGTTCCACCCAAGGAGTATACACCTTCTCTGTCACCTTAACAGTCCTTCGATTACTAACCTCCCTTGCCTTGAGTTTCAGTAACAGACCAGACCAGAAGTCTCAGAGCTTTGTGGTAGCTACAGGGTTCCTTCTAGGAGTTCTCTCCCTCCTCTGCGCACTCTCTCACCTGGAGAGAGTCACTCACAAGCCAATAAACCTGTTCTTCCAATTCAATCACCTCTCTCACCTAGAGAGAGTGTTGTACAAACTGGACAACAAGCCACACACAGTCCAACACTGTATGGCCACAACAACCAATGGGGAAAATAAACACGGATTTCCAACAGGATTAGAAATGACATGATGGTCTCATGGTTATGGCTTGGGGACAGACATTCCACACATAGACTCGATCTCTTCAGACAGAGGGTGTCTTGGCATTCTAGAATCATCACAGGCTATCCATGAAATCAACACAAACTCCCCCCCCCATAGTTTCAGAATTGCACGAGATCTCATGCAAAGGTCGGATTGGTTCACGCTCAGACGGTCTGGTGGAATGCAGGAGGAACCCATGTAGCCGTCGATGGGAATGGAAGCCGAACCCCCAACACGAATCATCTCAGCCCTTTTATTTGCATGCGCCTAGGTTGACGCTTGTCACCCATGCAACTGCATGCATTCCTTCAACATGTGTTCCTTCCATTTGGAAGTTGCTTGTCTTTCCAAAAAGAACTTAGGATAAAACATCACAATCACATCTTTTTGGAATAATATAAAAATATTATTCCCAAGGCTTAGCCACTAGGCTCAACACTTAGCCCCTCTTTCCAGCTTCTAGCCCCTAATCCCTTGCCCACTATGTGGAATCTTAGTTCCCCATCAGTCATTCATCGTGGTCAGTTTGCACACGATGGTGTTTGTATTTTTTTATTATTAATGTTCTGCATTGATACATGTAAAAAATCAGGCTCTTGGCCTTCAACCCTTAGGCTCTCTGGTCTAACAATCACATAAGCCCACCAAATTATATATACTTGGCTCACCAGGCTTTAAAACATATTTACAATTCATTTCACAAGTATGATTTACAACAGGGCTCGACCTTGGGGACATTACAATCCCCCTCCCTTATTTTTGCACTGTCCTCAGTGCAACTTTCACACTGCATCTGTAAGATTTTCAAAATTTTCAAAAAGATGTGGGTACTCTGCCCACATAACATATTCATGCTCCCATGTCATGTCCTTAGGACCGTACCACTCCACTGGACCTTTACAAGCCCTATAGCTTGATTTCAGAGCTGTTTGTTTTTCCTGTCCAATATGCACACATGATGCACTTGCAGGACACCTTTTGGTTCCACCTGAACCACATTCCAGTCAATAACATGATTAGCATCAGGTATAGATTTCTTAAGCAATGAAACATGAAACACATTATGTACATTCATATATGCAGGTAATGCAAGCATGTATGCAACTGGCCCAGTCCTTTCTAGGATTTTAAATGGCCCACAAAATCTTGCTGCCAATTTGGCACAACTTCCCAGCTTCAGGGAACTCCTGTTAGTTTTCACTTTCAGGAAAACATGATCACCCACTTTGAATTATTTGTGGGTTCTGTTCTTATCAACATAAATTTTCTTCCCATCCTGGGCAACTTTCAAATTCTGCTTAATTTTTATCATTTGATCCTCCATCTCCTTGAGCAACTCTAGCCCAACTACTGCTCTATCAGCTAGATTATCCCAGCTCATTGGAGTGTTGCACTTTCTTCCATAAAGTGCTTCAAATGGGCTCATCTTCAACGATGCACGATACCCATTATTGTAGGTGAATTCTACCAAATGCAGGTAGTCTTCCCATCTTGATGGTTTGTCCATCACATACATTCTCAGCATGTCTTCTATTACTCTATTCACCCTCTCTGTCTGTCCATCAGACTCAGGATGATACACTATACTAAAGTTCATATTTGTTCCGAATCCTTTGAACAGTCCTTTCCAGAAATTCAAGGTGAATTTTGGGTCCCTATCAGACACAATTGTCTTAGGAATTCTGTGCAAGCGTGCCACTTCTTTTAAGAAGATATCAACAACATCTGCTGCCTTCTGAGTGGTTTTCAGTGGAATAAAATGGGAATATTTTGTAAGCTTGTCCACCACAACCATGATCGAGTCATGTTTCTTGCTTGTTCTGGGAAATCCTGTAATAAAATCCATGGTCACCACTTCCCACTTCCATTCCGAAATGGGTAAAGGCTGTAGCAACCCTGCTGGGTGTCTATGCTCAGCCTTAACTTTCTGGCATTCCATACATCTGGCGATGTATTCAACGATCTCTCTCTTCATACCTGGACAAAAGTAATGGCTTTTGACTACTGCCACAGTCTTCAGATATCCAGGGTGTCCAACATACGTCACGTTATGCATTTCTTTTAGGATCACAAGTTTCAATTCTTGGACATTGGGTATATACACTCTGTTTTTATACAAAAGTAAGCCATCAGTTCCCAAGGTGTAACTTCCCTGGGTCTGTGGTCTCTCACATTGCTGTAGCTTTGCTACCAGACCTCTGTACTGCAAATCAACATTTGTAGCTTCCAAAATTCTGTCCTTAATCTCAGTCCTGTACATTGCTAATGGTTGTATCATGTAATTCGTGCACTTTTCTGCTGAGTGCATCAACCACCTTATTTTCTTTCCCTTTGATATGCTTGATATCAAATTCATATTCACACAAAAAATCCAGCCATCTGGTTTTCCTGGCATTTAAAGTCGGATGATCAAATAAATACTTCAGACCGTTGTGGTCTGTTCTCAATTCGAATTTGCTTCCCATGAGGTAATGTCTCCATTTTCTCAATGCATGGACGATTGTTGCCAGCTCTAAATCGTGAGTGGCATAATTCCTTTCATGCTCTTTCAGATTTCAGGATTCATAACAGATTACAAATCCCTCTTGGTTGGGAACTCCTCCCAGTCCCTCCTTACACGCATCTGTGCACACCACGAAATCCATATTTGGATCTGCAATCTTTAGGTTTGGAGCGCTGGTTAATAGCTGCTTCAATTGCTGGAAACTACTCTCACACTCTTCAGTCCACTGAAACTTCTTCTCCTTCCTTTGCAAGGAAGTAATAGGGTGAGCTAACTTTGAGAACCCTACTATAAACCTTCTGTAATAGCCTGTCAGACCCATAAAAAATCTAACTTCTACCACATTCCTTGGCGCTGACCATTCTCGGATGGCCTCAACCTTTTCAGGATCCACAATGATCCCCTCTTCTGAAATAATGTATCCCAAGTAATGGATCTGCCTTTAATAAAATGAACATTTGCTCAACTTGGCATACAACTGGTGTTCTCTCAACACTTGCCGAACCATTCTCAAGTGTTTTTCATGCTCTTCCTCCGACTTGGAATACACCAAGATGTCATCCAGGAAGACTATGACAAACTTGTCTAAATAGTCCCTGAATACACCATTCATTAAGCACATGAAAACAACAGGTGTGTTTGTCAGTCCAAATGACACCACTGTGAATTCATAATGACCGTACCTTGTTCTAAAGGCAGTCTTGCTGATGTCCTCATCATTTATTCTAACTTGGTGATATCCAGACATGAGATCTATTTTTGAAAATATTTTCGTGTCCTTCAACTGATCAAAAAGATCATCAATCCTTGGCAGAGGATACTGGTTTCTGATAGTTACCTTATTCAACTGCCGGAAATCAACACACAGTCTCAACATCCCATATTTATTTTTCACGAATAGGACCAGGGCTCCCCAAGGTGAAACACTGGGGCGAATGTACCCCTTCTTTAGTAGCTCTTCGAGCTGCAATTGCAACTCTTTTAGCTCTAGCATACTCATTCTATAAGGATCTTTCGAAACTGGAGTTACTCCTGGTATCAAATTTATAGAAAAATCGATGGCCCTCTTTGGAGGTAGTCCAGGTACCTTTTGAAATACATCCTTGAACTCTTTGAGTACCTCATGGTCTTCCATATTTGAGACTACATCTCTAGATGCTTATCCCACACGGGCTACAAATAATTGACAACCTTTCCTGTAACACTTCTTCAGCTACATGGCTGAGATTTCTCTAACAGCCATGACTTTGGGAATTCCTTGGACTGTTATCTAATTTCCCTCTTCGTCCAAGCATGTAAACCTCTTGTTACGATAGTCCAGAAGGGCATGGTGCTGGTCCAACCAGTCCATCCCAATTAAGCAGCCGTAAGAGCCTAAAGGCAGAATGTTCAATTCAGCCTTAGTGCTCAATCCGTTCATGTCCACTGAACAAGACTTAACCAATTCAGTGACCTTCCTTTTGGTTCCTGTGGCTAACTGTACTATCCAAGACTTTTCATGTTTGCTTCTTGTTAAACAAAAAATTTCCACCACCCTAGGATCTACATAACTATGGCTATCCCCTAAATCAATTAAAATAATGAGTGGTCGGTTGTTAATCATACCTTCCAATTCAATCATGTGCGATTGAAATTCTACTTGCTTGTTGTCCAGGGCTACGTATATCCTTGGCATTCTGCTGCCCATATCTTCCACCGTTTTAGCTTGCTGAACAGTATGGACAGTTCTCGCTTTATATTTTCTGTGGGGGCAGTCTCTATACCTATGGTTCCCTTTACAACCCCAACACTCCATAGGTGGCAGTCTTGGCATCTGCTCACTCCCTTCAACTTTCCTGGGCTCTCTAAAAGATGACTGTCCCCAAGGACTGTTCCTGAAAAAGGGAGGCTTGTTTCCCTTCTGCCTCTGTTCCTTCTTAAACCTCTTCTAGTCATCCCAAGCCTTCCGAAGGATAGACCTTTCTCTTTGCTGTTCATACAAGCATTTCACCCTTCTTATTGTTTCTTCCATAGTCTTAGGATCATCATACTGAATCTTATCACCGATGGAAGGCGGTAGTCCACTTAGATACCTATGAATCTTGACAGTCTCATCTTTGATGAATGGAACATACTTCAACAGTTCCAAGAAACTTCGTTTGTACTCATCAATGGTCATGCTGCCTAGCTTGAGTTCGAAGAACTCCTTCATCTTTCTATCATAATATCTTTTGGTCAGGTATTTCTTCTCGAAATACCTCTTAAACTCCTTCCCAGTGATATCTTTCTCTCTGATGTGCTGCACTTGCACAAACTGATCCCACGACATAGATTCTTTTCCTTTTAGCTGGTACATTGCAATTCTTCCTTCTGCATGAGCGGAGTAGTTTTGCAGTTGTAAATATTTCTTCATGCCAAGAAACCATGTCGTGGCATCTTCCTCCTTCTTATGTTCTCCATCAAACGTTGGAGGCTTGATCTTTTTCATCTTCCCTTTCAATTCATCCTTTCCATATTTTCGGTGTTTTCTGGTAGGGGACGGGCTTGAACTACTGTGTGTTTCCTTGCCAGAATGCTTCGGGGAGAGACAATAATGTCTGCTACCACTCCTCGATCTTCTTCTCCTCTCAGGGGTTCTAACATTTCTTGATCTTCTTGTGTCACTCTCTTTTTCCAATTTATTTTCTATTCTTTCCAGGCTCTTCAACATTTTTAAGTTGAATTCACCCTGCCGATCCCTGGTTTTCATGAGCTTTTGGCTATCAGCTTGGTGAGCCTGGGCATATTTCTACAATATTTCAATGAGTTTCATCATACGTCCTTATTTATCTATCTCTTTTCGATGCCCATTAGAGTTTTTTCCTTCGACTCCCAAGTTAACATCCTTTCCTTCTCTTTCGTCCTCTGAAATGGAGGCACTCCGCACCTCTTCCATTTCCTTACTCGATGTCTATTCTTGGATGTCCTGACACTCGTTGAACTCTGCACACACAATGTGAAATTGATCCAAAGTTTGTCAGGCCCTTAAACCTTTAAGAAAACTTACAACATTCATAAGCTAACGTGAACAAGAAAAACGTTTTGACTTCACAAAGTTTTCTGAGCTCTATTCGGCTCTGTAAATTTTGAAACTTCGGGTTTTTGGTACTCGAGAGTTCACTATACAGTGACTCCTAATTTCTTGTCGCTACAATCCATGAAATCTGAAATTTCAGTTCCTTTCTCTCTGGGCCCACAACACAACTATCACCCTTAAAACCTATTATGGTTCTTCAGTCTCCGATGGCTTCGGGACTTCGAGACTTTGGGTTTTCAATACCTGGGAGTTCACTATGCAGTGACTCCTAACTCCTTATCACTACAATCCCCGAAATCTGAAATTCCGATTTACTTTATTCTCCGGGTCCACAACACAACTGTCTCCCTTAACCGCAGTGGAATGTGGCACGTTCCGAAGGATCTATGTCTCCATCAATGACATCTTCAGGTCCCACCTCTCTTGCCTGTTTTTTCAATTCTTTGGCACGTGGTACACATCCATACACCCACGTCCATTCCAAGCAAAAATCCAATGGTTGGGTCCCCTCTCAGATCTACGACGCAGATCTTTTTGGTGTTTCAGGGTTTTGGGCATCGGGAGTCCATGTATCCCATATCTCAAACTTCCTTTTTCCGAAATATCGAAATTACAATTTACTTGTCAACTTGATCCGACGATCAACTCCCTTCCTACAATCTACGATGTAGATTGTTTCAGGATTTCAGGTTTTGAGTTTCAGAGGTGTTCCCCTCCCTCACTTCCCATCTCCTGACTTTGCAAAATTCGAAAGGACTAACTTGAGCGTGACTCCGTCAGATCTAACGGTCCAACCTTCCTCTTAGATCTACAACGTAGATCTTCTCAGGTTTTTGGGAGTTCGCGTATCGCGATTCCCATGCTCTTGTGCAACTCCAAAGGGTTTTTAAATCCTGCACACACTTTCTAGATCTGACAGTCACGAGGGTTCGCCTTCCCTCCCGAACAGATCCTAAGGCTCCAACACTTTTGGTGTGGAGCCCTCTCTCCCTGTGGCCATAGACCACACCGACTGTGGTTTCACAACACTGCTATACCTCCTGAGCTTGTAGGCACGGTCAAGTAAATCCTTAACACTCTGGATCATTCCAGGGTCCGTAATTGGTCCTCCAGACACAATTTCTCCTCACGCCCTCGGTCCAAAGACCACTCAGCTGGCCCATCTAGGCTCAGTGTTGAAACCTTGGCTCTGATACCAAATTGTAACACCACTTTTTACATTACCCACACAGGCATTATATAATCCACATGCATTTAAGCAAGAAATACATTTAATCTCAGAGTAAGCCTAAGAATTATTACTAACATAAATAATCCATAGAAATAACATTAATCCAAATGCACAGCAGAATACATGATAATTATAATACACAGGGATATCGAAACATAATTAAAGCATCATCTGGTATTTATCTTTCAAACAGTGGCAGTTCCACCAACCAAGTGCAGGCCTTCCACGAACCTACCAGCCTTAGACCACACTGCTCATCAGCTCAACAGTGGGTCACCCCCGAGCTGGGACTAAGTTCCACCCCAAGGTAGGGAATCCTAGGCTAGGCTAAGGTTACAGGGAAAACACAAAGTCACAACGAAGGAATTCTCTCTGAGATACCACTCATACTCACTGCCCACAGACTCTCATTCCCCACATGCCTGTTCCACCCCAGGAGTATACACCTTCTCTATCACCTAGATAGTCCTTCGTCTGCTAACCTCCCTTTTCTTGGGTTTCAACAACAGACTGGACCAGAAGTCTCAGAGATCTGTGGCAGCTACAGGGTTCCTTCCAGGAGTTCTCTCCCTCCTTTGCGCACTCTCTCACCTGGAGAGAGTCGCTCACAGGCCAAGAAACATGTTCTTCCAATTCAATCACCTCTCTCACCTAGAAAGAGTGTTGTACAAACTGGCCAACAAGCCACATGCAGTCCAACACTACGTGGCCACAACATCCAATGGGGAAAACAAACACGACTTTCCAATAGGGTCAACAATGACAAGATGGTCTCATGGTTATGGCTTGGGGACAGAGATTCCACACATAGACTCAATCTCTTCATATAGAGGGTGTCTCAGCCTTCTAGAATCATCACATGCTATCCCTGAAATCAACATAGACTTTTCCCCCCACGGTTTCAGAATTCCACGAGGTCTCATGCAGAGGTCAGATCGGTTCATGCTCAGACGGTCAAGTGGAATGCGGGAGGAACCCACGTAGCCGTCGATGGGAATGGAAGTTGAACCCCCAACATGGATCATCTCAGCCCTTTTATTTGCATGCGCTTGGGTTGACACTTTTCACCCATGCAACTGCATGCATTCCTTCAACACGCGTTCCTTCCATTCAGAAGTTGCTTGTCTTTCCAAAAATAGCTTAGGATAAAACATAATAATCACATGTCTTTTTGGAATAATATAAAAATATTATTCCCAAGGCTTAAGCCCTTAGGCTTATCCCCTAGGCTCAACACTTATCCCCTCTTTCCACCTTCCATCCCCTAATCCCTTGCCCACTCTATGGAATCTTAGTCCCCCATCACTCATTCATCGTGGTTGGTCTGCATGCGACAGTGTTTGTATTTTTTTTATTAATGTTCGGCATTGATACATGTACAAAATCAGGCTCTTGGCCTTCAACCCTTAGGCTCTCTGGCCTAACAATCACATAATCCAACTAGCTTATATATGCTTGGTTCACTAGCCTTTAAAACATATTTACAATTCATTTCACAAGTATGATTTACAACAGGTCTCGGCCTTGGGGACATTACAACCACCCCCCCCTCTGAAATAACCCACTTATCGCTCTCCCTTACTACTTTCCCTCCTGCCAACACCTGTCCTCCACTCACTTTTCTACCTTCTCACTTTATCATCACACCTTTCGCCATGTGTCTTCCACTCACCTTCGAGTGTTCTACCACACTTCATCCTCTCACATCCCCTTATCACTCCCGCCTATCATCTCCTACCAGGTGTTCTACCGCTCACCTCCATCTAGGCAGATGGTCCCCATCTTGCCTACTTCCATGGCCTTTCCTCTACCCCACATCATCACCCCATGCCACTTCACCTTTGTCCAGTCCCAACGCAGTATGCACGTTTTTCACCACCCTCACTTTCCTGGTCAACTTCCATCTGCCATGTCTTCCCACATGGCCGTCTCTCGTCTCACCTCCATGTCGATCACACCATCATCCCCACCAAATCCTCATCCACGCCCGCCAATGGGTCCTCTTGTAGCGGTCCAACGAAGCAGCAAACAACCAAGGGAAAACCACCACGTCCTTTAGATGCATAGTTGACTTAGAACTCTTCGATCCCAAGGAAATAGTTATTAAAATAGGTGATGGTGGTTGAACATCGTTTCCACCATAAATGGAAAGACCAGGAAAGGACCGTCAGTTAGTCCACTCAGCCGCAGGCCCGTTATGAAGCATGATTGCGTCTAACCAGAGACTGCACGCACAGTCTGTCAGGAGGCATGCATACATAACACCTTCAATGCGATGACTTGAACTCGCTTCTGCAGTTTTGGCTCTGAGTATTTAGTAGTCATTCTGATATTTTGTTATTGTCTATGGTTGAGCTAGGCTCCCATTTTGTAAAGTTTAACAAAGCCTCTGGTTCTCTGGATATGATATACATTTGAGACTTCTTGTTTAATGTAAGTCAGTTCCTTTCATCTCGCTATAACCAATGTGTTAGAACGCTCGGGCATGGATGATCCAATCAAGGGTAGTTATATTTTTGTGATGTAGGTTTGATCACAGTGGCATTGCAACCAGTTTTAATTAGTTTCTTGTGTTGTCTTTTCCCTTTGATACTAAGAGCTTGGGCATGGAGGATCCAGTAGGGTTGTTGTGACTGTATTGTAATGTGTGTTTGATTGCAGTATTGTTATAGCGGTTTCAATTTCTTGAAGTTCCGAATTCAAGAGGCTCTTGTATTTGGATATTTTACTCCTCAGGCTGTTGGAAGAACGGATGTACATAGCAGACCATTTCATTCTCCTTAAACAATTCCCCCTGCTCACCACTATACTGCAAATAACTGACTGAAGTTAGATCAATACCTCACTTTCCTATGCATGCCGACCCATTTTTTTGAGTTAGAACGATACCATCCCGAGTCTGCGTCCATTATACCTCTTTTAAACTATTCATTGTGACATAAAACTGATGGGTATCAGGCTTACCTATGCATCAATCCAGAGGTGACTTCTGGTTTTCTGGAACCGTTTACGGGGAGGAAGTTGAATAATTTCCCTGGGATTGAACGATAAAGCTTACTGGTTCTGAAGGTGCATCAAAACCCAGTACATCAATATTGCAACTGTGCACCTGGAGACTCCACTGTGGTGACCCCACTGACACAACTCCACTGTTTCAGTTGTGGCTTCCAGAGGCAGACACATGAGGTCTGCTCCACATCTGCCTTTGGAAACACCTAAATTTGACCCAAAGAAAATTATCATAAAGGGAAAGACCCTTCATCAAGGTACTTCTACTACTGAACTAGGTATTTCTAATGATTTTTATTATCCTATAGGAACTCCAATTTCTTCTTTTTCAGCCTTCTGTTGGAGTTTCCCGAACTTTGAATTTTGTGAGTGTTCTTGTTGAGTTTTCCCCTCCTGGTATGGGATTGGAGGGAGAAAGCCTTGTCACTCCTCTCTCTCCTGAAGTTGTGCCGTGGTTTAGACCCAACGCCTTAGAATATTTTCCTACCCTGGGCTTTACGACTCCTCCTTCTGTTAGAGTTACTGGTTTTACACAGAGGGAAACTTCTTCTCCCTCAAGCCCGATAGCCTTTTCTCCAAATCCTCTGTTGCTTCCCTTTCCTCTCATAAGCTCAGTTCCAGTCTCCCATGTTCTAACACCTTCTCCTCCTAGTTCTCCTCCACTTCATATCCCTATGGCAGGTTCTAATCCCCCTAGAAACATAGTGGATGCCATAGTGACTACAAGATATGTCCCTCTAGTCTTACCTCAACCCATGAATTCTATCCTTGCTGGAGATTACCTGAAATATATGCCCAAGTTCACTGGAGAAGAGGACATAACTGATGAAGAGCACCTTGTTTCCTTCTACAGTTATGCAGATAATCTGAATATTGAAAATAAAGATGTCTGGATGAGAGTCTTTGTCCAGAGCCTTGATGGTGAGGTTAGAAAGTGGTTCAGAGGTTTGAGCCTTGAATCCATTGTTGGGATTGAAGCTCTAGGTGATGTTTTCTTGAGGCAGTGGGGGGATAAAAAATATTTTATGTATTATATCACAGAATTTGGATCCCTGAAGAGAAAGGAGGGAGAATCTATCTCCGATTTCTCCAAAAGATTCAACAAAATGTACAATAAAATCCTTGCCGAGATAAAACCTACTGAAGCCTCTGCCAAAATTACTTATGCTAGTGATTTTGACCCTGACTTCTTCCTCCTGCTTAGGGAAATAAGATCTACTTCCCTGGATCATATGCAAGATGCAACCCTGGAAGTAGAATCCAATGTATTGGCAGTTGACAGACTTAGGAACAAAGCTGACAGAGACAGGGGAAGAGGGAGATCTAAGGCCTCAAACTCTGGTTCTTTTGCATCCCATTTTGAAGTATATGAATGAACCAATATGGTGAAGTCCCTGTATGCAGAAATGGAGAAGATGGAATTCGAGGGGAAGCAAGGTTACAAGAATGTCCCAAATGCTGATAACATAGGCAACTTCAGGAGGCCAAATAACAATTCTCCTCATATTATGACGAGGGAGCAAAGGGATAAAGATAGGAATGATAAGAAAATTCAAACCCCCCTTCAAAACAACCTTGTTATTGATGAGGAGAGGGAAGAAGAGGAGTTTGACCCTGAAATTCATTGTATTGGAGACACCTCCCCTTTTCCCCATTTAACTCAATCTTCCTATGAGGAGTCCCTCATGAATAGTCAAATAAATGACCTAAGCAAGGGGGAGAAGACCAGTAATAGTCAAAATAAATACAACCTCCATTATAATAAGAAGGAAGGGAAGTCTGACATCCGTGGTTAGCCCTCCATAACAGAGAAGCCTACTAAAGACGCAACAAGCAACAACAAAGAAAAGAGAGCTCATAATCCTCCACCAATAGCCAAAGACCTTGTCCCAGAGGTAAGAGAGATTCTGAAGCCCCCTTCCTCCTTTATCTTTGAGCATGAAATTCAGAAGATCAGAATCCATGTTCCCCTTTTAGAGCTAGTCAAGCACGAAGACTTCAAAAGGTCCCTCTCTAAGATGTTGCAACTTGAACTACCTTGTCATTCCACAGACTCAGTAAACCTCCAAGACAAAAATCCAGCAGTCATTTTAGTTCCTATGGTAGAATATAGATATGATTCATCCCCTCCCTTCTACACATCACTGAATATACATGATAAGGTGCTGCATAATTGTTTGATGGACTCTGGGAAATATCATAATCTCATGCCCAAAACTGTCATGGAAGAACTCGGATTATAAATCACAAAATCTTATCATGATTTGTATTCTTTTGATTCAAGGAGAGTGAAATGTCTTGGAGTCATCAAATATATACTTGTGACCTTGTTTCAACTGCCCATGAAGAGTGTGGTCATGGATATCGTGGTGGCTGATGTTTCTCCCAAGTTTGGCATGCTCTTGTCAATATCTTGGACAAAAAGACTTGGGGGAACCTTGCATATGGACCTCACATATGCTACCATTACTATTTGGAGGGGAGCATAGAAGACTGTACAAAGAAGCTTAGTTAGCCTACATTATCAGTGATGAAGCAGGACCCACCAATCATCCTATATTTTCCCTTGATACTGATTTGGGATCTAGCTTATTGCAGATCACTGATGCCCCTAAACCTTCTCTTGAGATCATAAGGTCCATTACTCTTTGTGAAGATTCCCCTCCAATTACCTCTGTTTGGAAAATTTTCTTTGATGGAGCTTCTTCTAGAGAAGGTGTTGGTGCTGGAGTAGTTTTTGTTTCCCTTGCTAAGGAAACCACATCTCTGTCATAAAAATTAGAATTTGAAATTACCAATAATGTGGCAGAGTATTAAGCTCTCATTTTTGGGTTTGAGGGTTGCAAAGGACAAGGGAATTGAAGAGATATCAGTGTTTGGAGATGCTGAGTTGATTGTCCAACAAATCAGAAATATTTATTAGTCCAAACACCTTCGGCTCAGAAGTTACATAAATGAAGTATGGGACCTCATTGACAGTTTTTTCTCAGCTTTCAACATTTCATTTATTCAAAGGGAAAAGAATGTCATGGCCGATTATCTGGCTATTTTAGCAAGCAATTTGAAAGTCCCTCTTCCACCTAAACTCATGTATGATGTAGAAGTGAAATATAGACCCTCTATACCTGAGAATGTCAAGAATTGGAGGGTGTTTGAGGATGATCTTGAAATCAAAATATTCCTATAAACTGTTGAGGATTTTTTTGTATTTCACATTGATCAAGATCCTAGCTCTGAAATAGAACCTCATCTTGATGTTTTATTGAAAAAGATTGATGATCATCACATTGCCTAGCTACCCAACAATCACATCCCAAAGGGACTAATTCCTTTGGAAAGTATTTTTGACAGAAATGATGCGGCAATGAAGGGTAAAATTTCAAATGATGATGCTGATGTGGCTGAATACAATATTGGCACAAAGTAGGATCCAAGATTTGTCAAATTATCAAGAAGTCTGTCAAGAGAGTAGAGGGCCGAATATATTGAGTTATTAAAATAATTTTTTGATGTGTTTGATTGGACATACGAAGACCTCAAAACATATGACACCAGTGCCATTGAACACAAGATCCCATTGAAAGAGGAGGCCAATCCATTTAGGTAGAAATTAAGAAAAATAAATCCTATGCTACTACCTATTATGGAAAGGGAGGTAAAGAAGCTATTGGATGCCCAAATGATTGTCCCCTTAAGATATTCTGAATGGGTGGCCAACCTGGTCCTAGTAAGAAAGAAGAGTGGAGAAATCAGACTTTGTTTCGATTTCAGAAGACTGATTAGGAGCTCAAATAAGGACAACTACCCTTTGCCAATGATGGAACACATATTGCAAAGGGTGACAGGTGCATCCAAGATTTTCATGATTGATGGATTTTCTGTCTACAATCAGATCTATGTCTTGCCTGAAGACAGAGAAAAGACAACCTTCACCACCCCTTGGGGCACGTTTATGTATGCTAAAATTCCCTTTGGATTAATGAATGCAGGAGAAAATTTTCAGAGAGTCATGGACATAGCCTTCATTAGGGAAAAAGATAAATTTGTGGTCATCTATCTAGATGACATAACTGTGTTTTCCAGATTTGATAAAGAGCACTGTCAACATCTGAGAAAGGTCTTCTTGAAATGCAGACGGTTTTGTCTCTCCCTAAATCCCCAAAATTCATTGTTTTCCATGCAAGAGGGAAAATTGTTGGGGCACATAGTATCAACTGATGGGGTCAGGATTGATCCCATCCCAGTGGAAGCAAACCAAACCTTATCACTTCCCAGATCCAAAAAAGAAGTTCAATCCTTCCTGGGAAAAATTAATTTCTTGAGGAGGTTTGTTTCCAATTTTTCTGAATTGGTGAAGCATATCACAACTATGCTTAGAAAGGGGAATGAAGTAAAGTGGAACGATGAGTCAAGAGGATCCTTCAACCAAATCAAGAAGGCACTGAACGAAGCATGTATGCTTATCAATCCTGATTATTCCAAATATTTTTTTATTTTCTCTTTTGCTTCATTTGATATAGTGGCAATTGTTCTACTGTAGAAGAATGTTGAAGGGTTGGAGCAACCAATTTCATTTTTCAGTAGGGCATTGAGGGATGCAGAGGTCAAATATGACATCATGGAGAAACATGTCTATGCATTAGTGAAATCTCTCAAAGATTTCAGAGTCTATGTTTTTCATTCAAAAATCATTGCATATGTCCCTTCAACTTCTATGAAGGACATTCTTATTTAGCTGGATATAGATGGGAGAAGGAGAAAATGGATTGCCAAAATCCTTGAGTTTGATCTAGAAATAAATCCCACCAAGCTAGTTGAAGGTCAAGGTTTAGCCAAGCTGTTGGTTGAATCTAATTGAAAATATTTGGGGGTTAACTTCATCAACACTTGCTCAGATGATCAACAATCTAGTTTTTTGATAAAAATCCACAGGATATCCCTCCACTGGCAGAATGCACCTGGTATAAAGATGTTACATATTTTCTGTAAGAATTAAGGCCTCCAGATGGTATGAGAAGAAGCAAGGCAAGATATTTAAAGCTCAAAGCAATCAGGTATTGTCTCATTGACCAGGTCTTGTATTGGAAAGATCCTCTAGGTGTGCTTCTAAGATGTTTGGACCCACAAGAGGCCCACAAGATTATGTTTGATTTCCATAGTAGCCTATGTGGAGGAAATCATTTTTGGAGGACCAGAACCTATAAAATGCTCAGGGCTAGGTACTACTGGCCTACTCTATTCACTGATGTCTGTGTGAAGGTCAGATCTTGTATCAAATGTCAGAAATTCTTTGGGAAGCAACATCTCAATTCTCTGCCTTTGAAACTTGTAGTAGCTTGAGGACCCTTTCGACAGTGGGGCCTAGAATTTATTGGGGAAATTAATCCTACTTAGAGTGGTCAACATAGGTGGATCTTACCTGCAAAAAACTATTTCACCAAGTGGATAGAAGCTATCCCCATGAGGAGCGCTTCTCACAAAGTCATCATTGGTTTTCTTGAAGATATTATGGCAAGGTTTGGCTATCTGAACATAATCATCATTGATAACGCTGCATCCTTCAAGGATGAACCATTGATTAAGTTTTGTGAGTAGTTCGGAATTTCATTGATCCACTCTACCCCTTACTATCCAGAAGGGAATGGACTGGCAGAGTCCTCTAACAAAAGTCTGATCAAGATCTTTAAAATAATGTTAGAGGATAATAAGAAGGCATGGGATTCAAAGCTCAAATTATATTTGTGGGATGACAGGGTGACAACAAAGTGGTCTCTGGGTGTTTCTCCTTTTCATCTTGTGTATGGAGTTGAAGCCATTTTCCCTTCTCATCTCGCCCTGCCTGTGGAAAAATTCTTCCAAGACTGTCAAGAAGAGCCTGATGATATTATTAGAAGGATACATCAGCTAGTAAAAGTGCAACAGACCAGAGAATAGATGATAGACAGAGTGCATGATCATCAGTGGAGAATCAAGCACGCCTTTGACAGGAAGAACAATAAGGAGTGTTGGTTGTGGAGCCTGATTATCTTCCTGATTCAGAGGTCCTTGCTTTCAGCCATGTTTATACCCCATGAAGTATTTACAGCCCAGAAGTATGTACACTCTTCCACGCAGGGGAGTGTAAAGGGGGGGTACCCCCTCTGTCGGGTCCGAGGGGGATATCCCCCCGGCTAGGGGGTCTGGGGGAAAGCGGGCCCCCAGCGGGGCTTCAGGGGCGAAGCCCCCAAAGAAAAAATTGCCTTGTAAAAGTATATTGTAATTTCATTGTAAATCTGGACCGTTCATTATAAGGTCATAGATCTAACGGTAGATATTATGTTAGTGTTTTTGTCCCTAGAAGGAAACCCTCTTTTATGAGGGAAATGTATTGTAGCTATGGATGATGGTGAATATTGTATTCTGAGAGAGAAGACTGTGAGAGAAAGAAGAGGAAGTTACAACGGGTTTTGCTGTAGGTTGTATCCCTTCATTTGCTGGATAATAATAAAGGAAGGACCTGGCAATTTCTCTAGTGGACGTAGCCCACACTGGTTGAACCACGTAAATTCGTGTCTCTCTTGTATTGTGTGTCTTCTGTGTTTTGTTTCTGCATTTGTTTTATTTTATTGCTCCGCGGTCCTGTTTTTCTAACAACTGGTATCAGAGCGTAAGGTAACTCACAGGAAAAGAGGGTTCCTGGTTCGAGTGGGAGCAATGTTGAAAGATGGAAAGTTTAGGGTCGAGAAATTTAACAGCCAAAACTACCAGTTATGGAAGATGAATATGGAAGACTATTTATATCAAAAGGATCTATTCCTACCATTGAGTGGAGTAGCAAAGAAGCTGGTGGCCATGAAGGATGAAGAATGGGAGATTCTTGACAGAAAGGATCTAGGAACGATACGACTGAGCCTGGCAGCGTCGGTGGCTTTCAATATTTCGAAAGAAAAGACAATGAAGGGTTTGATGGATGCGTTGGCCAAATTGTATGAAAAACCCTTGGAATTGAATAAGGTATTTCTAATGAAGAGATTATTTAATATGAAGATGTCAGAAGGTGGGTCTGTTGCAGATCATTTAAATGAATTTAATACGGTTACTAATCAACTAAGTTCTGTAAAAGTGGACTTTGATGATGAGGTTAGGG
>ML804560.1:110633-157028 GCA_009831015.1 Picea engelmannii | reverse complement strand
ACCCCCCCCTCCGAAGTAGCCCACTTACCGCTCTCCCTTACCGCTTTCCCTCCTGACGACACCTATCCTCCACTCACTTTCCCACCTTCTCTCTTCATCCTCTCACCTTATGCCATGTGTCTTCCACTCACCTTCGGGTCACATCCCCTTATCACTCCCGCCTATTATCTCTTGCCAGGTGTTCTACCGCTCACCTCCATCTAGGAAGATGGTCCCCATCCTGCCTACTGCCATGAACTTTTCTCTGCCCCACATCATCATCCTGTGCCACTTCACCTCTGTCTTGTCCTATCATAGTACGCACGTTTTTCACTACCCACACTTTTCTAGTCACCTTCCATCTGCCATGTCTGCCCACATGGTCGTATTTTGTCTCACCTCCACGTCGATCATGCCATCATCCCCACCAGATCCTCATCCATGCCCACCAATGGGTCCTAGTCCAATGAAGTAGAAGACAACCAAGGGAAAACCACCATGTCCTTCAGATGCAGAGTTGACTTGGAACTCTTCGATGCCAAGGAAGAATTTATTAAAATAGGTGATGGTGGTTGAACATTGTTTCCACCATAAATGGAAATCCCAGGAAAGGACTGTCAGTTAGTCCACTCAGCCGTAGGCCCATTCTGAAGCATGATTGTGTTTTGCAGAGTTCACGTCTGACCAGATACTGCACACACAGTATTCCATGAGGCATGCAGATGTAACACCTTCAATGAGATGACTCGAACTCACTTATGCAGTTTTGGCTATGAGTATTTAGGAGTCATTCTAATATTTTGTTAGTTTCAATTGATGAGCTAGGCTCCCATTTTGTAAAGTTTTAACAAAGCCTCTGGTTCTTTGGTTATGATATACATTTGAGACTTCTTGTTTAATGTAAGTCAGTTCCTTTCATCTTGCTGTAACAACTGTGTTAGAACACTTAGACATGCATGATCCAGTCGAGGGTAGTTATGTTTTTGTGATGTAGGTTTGATCACAATGGCATTGCAACCAATTTTAATTAGTTTCTTGTGTTCTCTTTTCCCTCTGATACCGAGAGCTCGGGCATGGAGGATCTAGTCGGGTTGCTATGACTTTATTGTGATGTGTATTTGATTGCAGTACTGTTATAGTGGTTTCAGTTTCTTGAAGATCCGAATTCAAGAGGATATTGTATTTGGATCTTTTCCTCCTCAGGATGCTGGAATACCGGATGTCCATAGCAAACCATTTCATTCTCCTTAAACTCTTCCCCTCGCTCACCACTATACTGAAAATTAATGACTGAAGTTAGATCAAGACCTCACTTGCCTATGCATGCCGACCCAATTTTCTGAGTTAGAACGATACCATCCTGGGTTTGTGTCCATTAGAACTCTTTTAAACTATTCATTGTGATAAAACTGATGGGTATCAGGCTTACCTCTGTAGCAATCCAAAGGTAACTTCTGGTGCTAACACACCCCATGCACTGTGTTTCCTTATGGTATCCAGAAGAGCCGATGGTAGAGGGGTTTTTTGGTAAGATTGTAGTTTGAACCTGGGTCAGCCCATAGTAAACCCAACATTGCTACCTATAGTGAACACTATCCAACACTTTAAATGTTTATTTTTCCTTGAACCTTTTCTTAACACTATCTGGTCCTAAATATTGGATTGTGAAAGTCCATGGTTGTTGGATGTTGGAGGAAGGCATGGGTGTCAAGGACTTCAACAAACTACACAATTTAGCTACCATTGAAGGAAGATTGATGGGGATACTACCATTGAAGAGAACCCAATTGAGGTGGTGTGGTCATGGAGGAATAAAGTGAAGCATGCAGAGAGGCATGAAAGTCCAATAAGATTTTAACTGGGATCTCTAACTAATGTTGAAACTAGGTGAACATGGTGAGCAAGTTGATGCCCTACCAGGGCACACAACATATTCTAGTGACCTCGCTTTGTATTAGTAACTAAAGAAATGGTGATGGATCAAGCAAACATTGGCCTTTCTCATTATTATGTAGAGAGATGATTTTTACAACCTAGTGTAAGGGAGATGTGTAATTCCTTCTGTTTTCAACATGGAATTGACATGTGTCATTTAAAAAAATATTAATAACAAAAAAGTATTTCAATATCAACCATAAATAAAATATTTCAATATCCACCTTAAGTAAAATATTTTTATATCAACTTTTATATGCACACATATAAAGTGATTTAAAAAAAATAAAAAAATTATTATTTTGTCTATAGGTGTTTTCTACATCCCAGTATGCATGAGATGTGTAATTCCTTTAGTGCTTAACATGGAGTTGACACGTTACATTTAAGAAAAAAAATATTAGTAACAAAAAAATTTCAATGTTGACCATAAATAAATATTTGAAAGAAAAAAATTTCAACGTTGGTCATAAATAAAATATTCGAAAGTAAAAAATTTCGTATTGTTAAAACATTTTAATGTGTGTGTGAAGAAGATGTGTAATTACTTCCGTGCTCAACATAAAGTTGACACGTGAAATATATATAATGTGTGTGTGTGTGTGTGTGAAAACATTTTTTAGATTGAAAAAACATAAGCAAAGGTTTTCACCTCGAGGGATTTGATCCCTCTCAACACATGATGAATTTGGAATTAATATAAATCTATGATAATATAAATAAAATAGCATAGACACCATTCCATACAACTTCACCATCTTGTACAAAATTATCTATCTTCTTATAGAAAACATTGTGTATCTAATAATTAATAATTATAGAGTCATCTTTAAACTTATTTATCCTCTTGCGATCAAACATTGTGTCTAATAATTTTAGAGACATCTTCTGCTATAGCCATCATCTTGTGTCTAATTTAATGCTTCAACCATGAGAACATATAGCAAAGGTGCCAATAATTTTAGAGCTTTTCCACAATTCTACCTTGATTAGGAAGAATTAGATGAGATAAAAAGGGCTTCAACCTATTTTCTATGATTTTTTCCATGATTTTATATGACACATTGTAGAGAGAAATAGGGAAAAATCTGTCAAAGGAAGAGGCATTCTTTTCCTTTGGAATTAATTTTAGATCCCTATCCCCTAAGATATATGTTCTCATGGTTGAAGTGTTAAATAAAACATTGGAACATGAGAGGAGTTCTTGAAATATCCTTGGACTTAGAATAACTAGAGGTGTCAAAAGAATAAATCACTCACAATTTGCTGATGATACTATATTAATGGAGCTTCAAAAATCATTGATCGCTGCTTCAAGATTGTTTTGTACCAATATGATATTGTATCTGGTGGTCTAATCAATAAAAATAAAATTCAAATCTATGAATGGAATGTCGATGCCAATACGTTGATGGGTATAGCCCATATCCTCCAATTCTCTTTCTTAGTTGTTTAGAGATTTTTCAAGTATTTGGGAATGTTGATTAGTTTGAAAGAAATACTAGGGGAGCCTTGGAAAGCCATTCCATATAAAATAAAATACCAATTTGACATATGGGGAGCAGTCTGGTTGAATCCAGCAGGTAGAGTGGTGCTGGTTAAATATGTTATTTCATAATTTCCAATTTATCAATTCGTTGCTTTGTTGGCACCGGTTGGTATTAAGAAGGCTATGACTTAGGAAAGTCAATTTTTTTTATGGAAAGGTGGGAATTCCAACACAAATAAATTTCATATGGTAAATCATAACACTATTTTCTCTTCTGAAGACAACGGTGGCCTTGGAGTCAGAGACCCTGAATTAGTAAATATAGATTTGGGATCAAAACTTTTGTGGAGACTAGTGACAAGGGAAAATGAATGGTGGAAGAGAGCTCTATGTCAAAAGTACTTCTCAAGAAATCAAAAGATTTTTATGGATGCTAATCCTAGAAGGCAGGTAGGTTCGCCTATATGGAAACTACTTAGGATTGCTTTGCCTTATTTTTCAGGACTCTCTAACTTAGGTTCCGGGAAATGGGAGGACTATAAATATTTGGGATGATCAGATATTTGGCTAGGTTCTATTGCGTAACGAAGCTTCTTTAGATCCAATTGGGAATTTGCTTATAAGTCAACACAACGTTTCCCTCCATGACATCTCTATCTGGAACTCTAATGGGGTTTGGTTGGGTTGGGATCTGGGTCCAATCCCACCACATCTAGTTCATCCTGTGCAGGCTCTATTTTATTTCCTTAATGGAGCAACCCCGATTCATAAACATAAGAGAGATAGTATGGGTTGGGGTTTGAATGGTTATTCAATAAAAGAAGGCTATAAAGACTTGCTTGGGAGACTCTTGCTTCCTGAAAAATCCAATGTTTGGAGAAGTGTGTGGAATAATGATGAGATTCTTAAAATCAATTTTTTAGCTGGATTTTAGTCCATAACAAATTTCTAATGGGGGATAATATGAGTAAGAGAGGATTCAAGGGACCTTTATGGTGTGAACTATGTAAAAAAGCATTAGAATCAGGTCAACATATTTTCCTTGAATGTGAATATTCTAAAAAGGTATTGCATATGGTGTTCTTGGAGGTGTATCATAATATCTCTTGGCCAACAACATGCAAGTCCTTCGTAGGGAAATGGGGATCTGCGTATAAGGGATGTTTCTATGGGAAAGCAATATTTCAAAGAGTCTGGAAAGAATCTTCTAAATTTGTTTGCTAGAAATTGTGGTTGGCAAGAAATAAATCTCTCTTCAAAAATAAAGTCCTCCCTCTCCCCTCCATTGTAGCGTTTTCTAGGGGAAAAATGGTAGAATATATTAATTCCAAAAGAATTAGAGTGGAACATATTCAAAAATTGGAGCGGGAGGAAGATAATTGGATGGATAAATTAGATATCCAAGTGGTAATCTATTCAAATATTCCACAATGATCATACTGGTAGCTTCGAGTTACAGAGGTGGATTTTCGTAATTGGCTTTCCTCCCAATCATATTTTACCCTCTTTTTTGATGGGGCTTCAAAAGGAAATCCAAGGGAGGTAGGTGTAGGGGGGGGGGGTGATGTATGGCCCTGAGGGAATTGAAGAATTTGATTATTTTTGTAACCTTGGTATCTCTACAAATAATATTGTAGAAGCCTATGCAATTTACCAAGGGGTCCAACTAGCACTTTAGAAGCAACCTACGAATTTGAATATAGTGGGGGACTCTAAGAACACCATAAGATAATTTATCATTGGATCCAATCCTGAGGAGATTAAGTTAAAGTATATCATATAAAGGACCCAACTTTCTCTTTCTTACATCTCTGTCCAAGTTTTCCACATTTTAAGAGAAAACAATAAGGAAGCGAATGAAATGGCTAATAAAGCCATTGGTTTATCCTGTGGATTATTGGGAGTTTGTCGACATGTAATCCAAGTAACCCCTCCTGAATGAAAGGGGATAAGAGTTTGGGTGGGACCCTAGGGGTCCACCTAAGGCACTCTAGGAGGAGGGCACGTGGCCGGTTCATGCGTAAAAAATCTCTCGGTGTCCTCTTCATGTCAAGTCCAAGACTGGACATCATTTCATCTCTTCGACCCATGGTAAAGGCCCAACTTCTATCAGATAAGGTCATGGCTCAGGTGAAAACAAGATTATCAGCATGTGGAATTTGTACACGACCCCATGGGAAATTAAGGAAGGTGGTACGATCAGAGCCTTATTCGGATTTGTGTTCGATAGATTTTATGGGGGATGGGAGTGAATTAATGATTCAAGGGTATGCGAAGGTACATGTTCTAGTGATAGAATCTATTAACAATGTTGGTTGGGATGGAGTGTCATTCAAATACATCATTGTAATACGTAGTTGTGACATGGAGAAGGAAGAGGATGCATGTATACTTATGATTTCTCCTGGATGCATCTCATTTATAGCAAGAATTGATCTCTTAATCTCCAATTGGGTGATCAATTCTCTAAGGAGTGGTGAAAATTGGAAGAATAATTGTGTTTTGAGGCTTGCTCAACGAACCTTGGGTGGAAGATAGACACGCATAAAATATATGGTAAGTGTCGTTGAAAATATTTTTAATAACTTTGGTCGTGAGGACAATAGTTTTGAGTCTTTTGGCCAAGTTTCCAACTGGGTTGGTGGATCCTAGTCTTTTCCTCCAAAAGTAACTCGAATTACATCCCTGCGTATCATTTCTAGTTCCTTCTGCTCTTGGGTTGCATTCGAGAGAGTTGGAAGATGGTAGGTTCTTTGGTTGAGAGTGTGGCGGCTCGACTTTGAGTTGGATTCAATACTAATCACATGCACATGATGGTAGAAAAGAAGGTTGGATTCACAGTCTAGTAAGAGGAAGAAATAGATGATAATTTCTATGTAAATCATAAGTTGGAAATCAAGATAATTTCCCTCAACTCTACAGTCTCATTCACCTTACAGACATTGAGACAACATCGGGTGCTAATTGGGAAGCTACAAGATGAGGTGGACTACTTGATAAGACACAAGGAATATCCACAACATCAATTGGATTAGTGGGAGGTAGGGATGGAGTCACTAATCCGTGCTAAGGACTCGGGCTACTCACATAGGCCGGAGGAGAATAAAAAAAGGTCATTGTCAGATCTGAGCATTACAGTGGTGTCCTCGGATGAGGAATTTGTGAAAAAATAAATGGTCTCAATGCATCTTTTCCAGGATTGGCATTGCAACATCCCCAACTCCCTGTTGGGCAATGCCACATCAAAATTATGACCGCTGATACCATTTCGATTCATTGTTATGCTTTTCATATGAAAAACGTTATGGAGAATAATAACAACACACAATAATTCATGCATACATATACAATTTCAATAATAGAAATAAATACATCATGCACAATAAACCACATGTAATTATAATTACAACAAAATGTAATTAACATAATTACAGACGTTATACAACAAAATAATACTCATTAAATGGAAACATATCTGTTGTGGTAAAAACACCAACTACGTGAAGACCTTCCACGTTCCTCATAGCCATAGACCACATTGCTCATAACTTTCAGCGGTGGGTCACCGTTGATCTAGAACTAAGATTCCACTAGGACAAAGGAAATCCTAAGTCAGGCTAAGGTCTCTTAGACAACAACAATTCTCAAACTCAGGTGCCAACTCTAGAAACCATCCTACGGTCCCTCATTGGGAGATTATTAATAAGATTAAATAGTAATTAGTTATTGAATGTCAAGTCAAAAAGAAAACAATAGACATTGAACAAACCTATGGAAATCAAGGCATCTCTCCGTTTCCATGTTCACATATTCCATCTCACCAATAGTATCAAACATGTTGATTCATAGTTATTTAGTTGCATTCATAATGTGTTTTCTTGCTAAAATTCATGACATGGTTATATATTTGGTATCTAATATGATTATTATTTTAGCATGTTAGTGGGCCTCTCAACCACTTAGTATGCAATTCATGGCATCCAGACTGTTGCAATAAATAATGAGAACAAAACACATAACTAAGAATTGAATGTAAATCTCTCAATAATACACCAATCTTGTACACATTTGGTCAAGCTTTCCATAAAGATAATGCACAGTTTTATTTTGTTTCATATAAAAATATTTAATGGCCCATGGGAGTGTGGTCTATCAACAAGCATCGAGGTGATAAGGATTGTATTAACGTGGAGACCCGGGTTCAAAACATACATGGGTGTGACTTTAAATATATCCTTGTAAATATAAGAAGCATTTCACAAGAGAAAAAAAAACTATTTAATGATTATGTTTGGGATTAAAAACTCTATCAAGCTTGGTGAAATTTTCTATCTTGTATGTTTTTTTATTAAGTTTAGATATGAACTTGCACGAAATGAACCTTATCAACACCACAAAACCTAAAATTGGGATTACAACAATGAGAATTGTGATTTTGTTCATTCAATTTATAACATTATCAAATCCTCACTTTGTTATATGAAATGATCATTTCTCTTTTCTCATTTCCATGTATGCATCTTTATCAATCAAACTTTTTCACATTCCTGTTTTTGTTTCTAGCAACATTGACATCAATGTGACAATACTTTGCAATTTTTTTAAGAAAGCTAAGGATAAGGTAACAAATTTTTTATTGTCATCAAACTTATGCATTAGGGATTATGTTATAACATCCCACTTTTTCATGCATTTGCACATGGTTTGAGGGATAAAGTAAACAATCAATACTCTCAATAAAAATAACACACTTGGTGGGTTCAATGAGTAATTTCCTTTAATTTCGTGTTTATATGGATCCTGGAAAGATACAAATCATAAACATATTAACTTAAATAATAAGAAATGGATGTAGTTATGATATATTGTCATGTTCCTAGAGGCATATAACACAAGTAGGGTCACTTCAATGCTTTTATAGTTTTTGATATAATCATCACCCTACAAAAAAGTCCTTAAGATATATTACAATTTATTCTTTTCTAATGAGATCCAGAATGAACATGACGTCCATGATTAAGCAGGATCAGGGTATGCTCAAAATATGAATATACTATGTAGTGCTCATGCATCATATGGATACATAGATTACATCCTCTCTTAAATGGGTGTTCACAAAAATGTTTGATTTTGTGATTGTGTCTAAAGTTTTCTATTGTCATTTTTAACATTTGGAAATTCTTCCAAAGAAACCATGGCTCAATGTTTATTAATTCTTATTATTATTAATGTATATATAACTCATCAAAAGATTATATTTGAACTTACAAAGTATGTTTATTATTACTTCCTATTGAAATTTCAACTTATCTATCTACATGTTGTTAAATTTTAACATTTTAAATAATTGGAAAGCCAATATTTTTTTGAAGTGTGTACCTAGTTTACTCTTGTCAATTGAAATACAACCACTTTTTCAATTTTTCATCATGGAAGGGTGTTGTGGGTGGGAAATCCCTCCTACAGACTAGAACTAAGGGTTTTATCATGCATGCAGAAATGACCTAAAGATTCTTACTTTTTACCATCATCCCATGCCTAAAACCCCATTACTCATATGTAAATACAAGGCTCAAGAGATTAAGTTGAAGTACTTTATTTTTCATGTTTGATGTCGATCCCTTTTCACTCTTGGTCATTCTTTGATTGCAAATCTCCTCCCAATGCTGACCTGCATTCACTAAAGACAAACAAAGAACTCCACATGCATTTGATCTATGAACTAACGGGTTAGAGATTTAATCAATCCTACAGTCAATATTCCAATAATGATAATCTCATATGGCGGGACGGGAATTTTTTTTTCTTTTATTAACTTCACAATGATACCTTACAAGGGAATGCTTAATCGGGTATAGTTTCTTTACTATGATTCTCCTCCTTTCAAATGGGACCCCTAACCCTTCTTTTATAGGTTAGAAGAAGCTAGGTATTTGGTCGAGTGACTGACCATGCATGGACAAAAGGTTTAGTTAACTTACCCAAAGTTGTGTGTTCAATCAACAAATTTCATTTTTCCGTGCTTTTGTAGGTACATGCGGGTTGTCTTGGGTTAGCTAGCGTGTACACGCGTGTAGTAATGGAGTAGGGCGCATGGGTTTTTATAAAAGGTTTTTTTAAGAAGAGTTGTTCAACAGTGTTTTGGCAAAGAAGGAATCTGAGATGGGCTGCTGCCAGGTAAGCATGTCTGGTGAAAATTAGGGTTATCTGATGGCTGAAATACATTAACAATCTTCACCGATGTTCCAAACAAGTGAGCCCAGGGACCAGAAATTAGGAGGTGTCATCTGCAAAATAATAATTGTCTCATCAAGGTGGGCATACCCGTGCTCGGGATGAAATAAAATCATGGCTACCAATCAAATACACTGTAGATCCATGTCATATAACTATATAAAGTGTAGCCACGAGCAATACACAATGGAGATACATCTCGAAATCAAAAAGATATACGTGTAGAGTATCCATATTATAGAAGCTGATAAGGCCTGATGGTTGGAGATGAGGTCTTCAGAGCTCGAGAAACAACTTCAAAATCTTCAAAATTTGGGTAGGAGTGTAATATGAGTGTACGAATTCACTACCCAGAGGTCTTCGATGGCTCATCAATCATGGACTAGAGAATCTTGATGATCAGACTAAAGGCTTCATTGATTTCAAACAAAGACTTGATTGGATGTTCAAAATGGCCAGGCATGAGGGCAAGAAACAAACTACAAAGGGGACGACTCAGGCTTGGTAAAAACTTCCCTTGGAGGATAACATGACAAATGATGAGACTCAGGCAGCATGGCATTAACATAAGTTTACGAGGCAGGAGGCAACTCAAACTCTCCATATGTTTGGAAGAATAACCAAATGGAGGAGGACACAACTCTATGTAGCGAGAACAACTTCCTAAGGTCATATTAAATCCCAGAGTTTGATGAACAAATAGACAGATGTGACTTATCCAAGGGTGACTCATTATGCTGACAATAAAGAAAATACTTTTCCCTTCCTCTTTTTGGGGTATATTTGATTTTTTTTGTCTTTTTCAATAATTTTGGAAAAAGAATAAAAGAATGTTACGTTACAAAGGAGGAATGAGTGTTGCAAACATACAAGTTCAAGGCACAGGGACAAGACTGATGTTTAAAGTAAGGAAACTTGGGAAAAATCCTCCAGGGGCCAAAGGTGTCAAGATGCAGAGGCAAAGTGCTACAAGGCTTGCGTATAAGGCATACTTTAGATGGTTCAGTTGAGAGAAACATGGAGCCGGAATTGAAAAAGGGTTAAAATGATACCTGAGAGTACTCTTCTAGAGAATTGAAGTTCCTTAGAGTATACCTTTGTTCGTATAGTTGACCATCTAGACCGAAAAAGGGGTAAACTACTGTCGGATAGACGTGACTTCAAATTTCAATTTAACGAGCGTGAAAGGCCACAAGATCACTCGACAATCTTTTCATGTTTAGAGGGTCTGAAAAGGGCTTAAAAGAAGACCTGTTTTTTTTTGGGGAGTCTTGAGGGTGAGGTCAAGAGTGAAAAGGAATCATGCAAATGAGGCTCAAACTCGTAATCAGGAAAAACAAAAAGGACTCATGAGCCTGCATTCATTAGTGATAGCATGGACACCATAAAACAACCAGGATCTACCTAGGGCATCCATGTTCCAGTAAGCTCTACCACCAAATCGTGATACTTCTAAAGAAACAATGATGGTTCCATGTCGCAACCTGATGGGATCGATCCTATGGAAAAGGGATAAAGACAATGAGATACAAAATTCAGGGTGGAAACCTAACCTATATGCTCAAGTTGATAATCTGAGGTTTTTCCCACAGACCGTCAAAAGTGACCCAAAACTCCAAAAAAATGTCCTGATACCTGATCATAACCTTCCAACGCAACTCCTGAATCACTCTAAATGGTTTTCAATTTAAAGAAAATGATAAGGGGGGAAAAAAATGACAAAAAGGGGCCAAAAAGTCTATAAATAGACGATGGCAGCTCATTATCACCATTACTGATTTTGAAATTGACTTTGGAGAAAAAAACCCCCTGTGATAAAAGTGGTGATTCCGGGAGCTACAGTGGATGAAACGACCATCCGTCTGGACCAAGTAAGTATAAACTCTCTCCTCTTTCAATTTAAATCTTTATTTATGCTTTTAGTTTCAAGTTTTTGGGGGGTGTCAACCTTCAAAAGGTCGGCCCTAGGTCCACACAAGCTTTCTTATGACAGGCCGCGTGTACACTCAGGCAAAGGAAAAACTGCACGTTTGTACATGCGACTGTCATCATTACAACCTGCGTGGACCCTTTATTTAATGAAAATTAAAAAAAAAAGAAAGGGTTAACCCTCCTGAACTTGGTGTTTTGCAGGATGTATGTTCACTGGAGGGAAAGAGAGCATGAGGAGATTAGTGAGTTGGTCGGGGAAGACCCCAATGCTGTTGTTGCCTTAATGCAATGTGGGCTACTCAAGTTCTTCCTATGTCCTTTTATGTGGGAACAACCTAGGCTAATAAATTCCTTGGTTGATTATTGGCATCCTGATGCAGAGGCCATTATGTTAGAGGGGAAGTCACTGGTGCCTACTATAGAGGACATATATTTTTTGACTGGCCTCTCCAGGAGAGGGGAACCAGTCATTTTTCGAACATTTCCTTCAGGGCCTCATAACATATTGTAATTGATAGGAATTTATTGTGAGGATTTTACAGACCGATCGAGCTCACAGGTGCCCATAAGCAAGATCATGGAGTTATCACTGTAGGCGGTTGTGTTTCTTATTGGGTGGATGACTAGTTCTATGACTCTACATCAGGTGTCCTGTGCACAGATGAACTATGCAATCTAGTGCTTAAATGCATAGATATTTGACTGGAGCACTACACTACTAGATTGTATGAAGAGGCAACTGACAGATTGCCAGTCACAGACGCAGAGGAACTTCAGGTTCGGGACGATTCTATGCTCTTTATTCTTTGAAAGAGTTCCTAATTTCATTCCTTGAGTGGTGGTACAAGGACATCAGGCCTCTCTTCCTGCGGTTTGCAGATGGGTAGTGTTACTACCACGACAGGGTGGTGGAAGGACTAATGAGTCCTTTGATGACAATTTATTTTCTTGGTTGTCACGACAGATCCCAGTCATAGAGGTTTACTCTTATGCTGGGATTGATTTCTCGAGAGATCCTGAGATACCGATACCTCCTGGTGAGGAGCGAGGAGAGATGGGTATTTTTTCATCGTTGTTTTTGTTTTTTGTGAAACATATGTAATTTTTATGTTGTTTTTTTTATATATCAATTTTTTTTATACCAGATTATTTGACAGATATGTGTCTATTATGTGCAGATGTGGGACCAGTGCGACCTGTGGATTACACGAGGAACACACATCGTCCTTGTCCAGGGGCTCTACCTGCCACCGTAGGGGGACCAACAACAGTAGGAGAGATTCTATTCAGTGAGGCTAAGAGGGTTTTGAGACGAGTTGAGCGAAACTTTACCTTGCTCACCCGCACAGTCCCTATGGCAGAGATTGAGGATCTGCCACCATCTATGCAGCCTCATGTAGTGGGGGCACCACGAACGTGGGTCCAACTGTTTCTGCATTTGGAAACCACTGTTGATCATTACAACAGGGCCCATAGGCCCTAACCTTAGTTAGTCTAGACTTTTCACGTGCCAAGAGCACTACTTGTATATATTTTTTGAGGGCATAAGCCCCATGACTCATTACTGGTCATACTTTTGAGGCGCTTGCGTCCACCTATGTACTCTGATGATTATGATATTATATATGTATTTTTATGTCTTTTTGTGTCTTATGGATCATATTTTCCTTTAAAAATGTATTTACATGTTTATGTGTATGTATTTTTATATGTGTGCGAGATGCTAGTCTAAAATTTGATTATCTAGAGTATCTGTAATTTGGTTTAATCTCCTAGGAACATGAAAATATGTAATATAATCAAAGCTTCGTTCTAAGAGACGTAATCGAAGGAATATTCGGTGTAAAGTCAGATCATGAACACATTAGACTCTATTTAACTGAGACACAACCAACTGAGCATCTAAATAGACCCGGAGATGAGAGATACCAAATGATAGGGTGCCACAAAGCAACTCAATAACTGCACTGTACTCGATGACATTGTTTGTGGTGTCACCTAAGCATATACCTCTGGAAGATAATAACTGGCCTCGAGGTGTAAAAATTACCCAAGCTGCAGAGGCAAGCCTCCAAGTGTGCTGGCTAGCACCATCTGTGTACCCAATGAACACCTCTAATTCACTTGACATCTACCACAGTGACAAAAGATAACATAAAAAATGACATGTCCATAATACTAAAAGAAACTAGAAAGTAATAGTACAAAGACTATACATATGTTACAAAAAGTTACCCAAGGTAACCTACCTATGAGTAATACTTATTGAGGTAGAGCCCATTTCTAGGCTCTGACAAAGCATTTCCCTCAAAGTTGACCAGACGATAAGCGCCCTTTTTTAGAACCTCTTTTATAATGAAAGGTCCGAACCACATGGGTTTGAATTTTCCTGCCCCCAAGGGGTCCTTATCTTGGTCATAGACTAGGACAAGGTCGCCTTCAGAGAAAATTCGAGGATGAACAGATCGATCATACTGACACTTGAATTTATGTTTGTGAGCCTCGTTGGACAGGGCCGCATCACGATGTTGTTCATTGAGCCGCTCAAGGTATAATAACTGCTATTCAAGTGGAGAAGTGTCTGGAAATAAATGTACTACCAACTTTATGGACGAGATCTGACATTTGAAAGGAAAGACTGCTTCCAGCCTGTAAACGAGTTGAAAAGGTGAGAAACCAGTTGCAGTCTTAATAGACATTCGGTAAGCCCATAATGTTGAGTATAACATCAAATGACAATTTAACTTGGCCGAGTTGATTGTTCGCTGTAGGATGGTATTAAGAGATTTATTTACAGCTTCCACTTGACCATTTTCTTGGGGGTAGTAGGGTGATGAATGTTCTTGCCACAACCCAAGCTTTGATGTTAACTTGTTCATCATCTGGTTCTGAAAGTGACTGCCATGGTCAGTGACAATCTCTCTCGGGATGCCGAACCTTGCTATTATCTGGTTGAATAAAAAGAGAGCCACAGTTTCTCCATCATCTTTAAACATTGGCATATCTTTGACCCACTTCGTGAAGTATTCTATGACTACAATGATATAATGGTTCCCCCTTGCTAAAGGAGGGTTGCATGTAGTGTAATCAATCACCCACTTGGTGAAGGGACCAACTGTGATGATATGAAACATGGGAGCGGTATGTGCCCTCATCTTCTGAGAGAAGATCTGACATGGGTGGCACTTCTTGACTGATTCGATACAATCTTTGATTAGTGTCGACCATAAGTAACCTGCTCGTAAAATATTTTGGGTTGTTTCCAACCTAGACAAATGACTGCCATATGCTCTGGTATGGAAATTGTTAAGCACGATAACTGCTTCTTTGTGAGTGAGACATCGACGCAGGATGCAGTCTACACCTCTTTGATACAACATATAGGCGAGTATGAGATAATTCTTGGCCTGATGGCGTATACGGTGACGCTCATCATGAGAAGAAGAGGTGGGGAACTTCAAAGTCTGGAGATAGATAAGTATATTTCCATACCAGGGATCCGAAGATGTGATCAAAAAAATATCTCCTCTGATAGGCGACTCTTCGGGCACAATATCACCTGACTCAACCGGAAGTTCCGAAATAAGTTCTGCGAAGACCAGTGAATTTTTGGATTTCGTTGAAACAAAATCTAAGTCAAATTCCTGGAGGATGACTATCCATCTACTGATATTTCCACCTATTACCCATCATGTCAACATGTATTGAAACAGATTCACAATGGAAATGATGGTGGTCTTGAGAAATAGAACATAATGACGGAACCGTTGAACAGCATGGACTGTTGCCAACGCAAGTTTTTCGATATGAGAATAATTGAGTTCCGGTCCGAATATGCCTCGACTTAGGTAATAGATCACATATTCTGAGAACAAATCATCTTCCTGAACTAAGACCATGCCGATGGTTGACTCTGTTGCAGCCAGGTATAATAAGAAATCTTTTTTATAGTTAGATGGCTAAAGCAGAGGGGCAGTTGTGAGGGCATGTTTCAATGCTTCGAAAGAGTGTTGAGTGGCATCGTCCCAATAAAAAGGAGCGTCTTTCTTCAGTAAGCACATAAATCCCTTTTTGATCTCGACATAGTTAGTGATGAAACGCCTTAAAATTTTTTCCTTGCCCTGTAGACTCTGAAGTTGAAGGATTATGCACAGGGGAGGCAACTGAATTATTTCCTCAACCTTGAGAGGATCGACCATGATCCCTGTTGTTGACACTATGAAACCTAACAAACATCCTGATGTTATGCAAAATATGCACTTGTTTGGATTCAAGCGAATCTAGAAGTAGTGACATCGCTCAAAGATAAATCATAGGTGTGTGGGATGATCCGTTCTCTTGCGAGATCAAGATGCTAAATCATCTAAATAGGCCTCGACTATATGCTTGAGATCATGGAAAGAAAAAGACATGGCCTGTTGAAAGGTCTCTCCAACATTTTTGAGACCAAAGGGCATCTTACGATACACGAATGTACCCCATGGACAAATGAATTCCATTTTGTGCTGGTGTTCATGTTTGATTTGTATTTGATTATATCCTGAAAAACCATCCATGAAAGAGAAGGCCTCGCAACCTGCACATTCATCAATTATCTGGTCGATGAATGGTGTGGGAAAATTATCTTTTGGATAGGCCTTGTTCAAATCATGGAAGTCTGTACATACAAGAATCGTGCCCTATTTCTTATTGACCAACACAGGATTTGACACCCATTGGCTCAAATGGATAGGATAGATAAAACTGGCTTTTAGTAGTTTCTCAACTTCAACCTTAATGGTTGCTGCTTTCCTGAGATTAACTGGACGAAGCTTCTGTCGAACAGGATTGGCATCTGGATAATGTGATTTCATGTTCGACTATTTTTGGAATGATGCCTGCCATTTCCTCGTAAGACCAGGAAAAAACGTAGCGAAATTCTTTAAATATATCTGTGTATATTTGAATCTCTCTGGGGGAAAAATCAGCTCCGACGAAAACATTCTCCACGATGCCAGGGGTTTTGGAGATATTGATCAGTATGGTTTCAGCGATAGTTTCCATATTACCCTCGGCATAAACCTCATGTGTAGCTAAGGGATTAATAGGACAAGACCTATCTCCAATCATAGTCAAGGTGAATTCTCTGGCTTCGATTCTTCTTAACTCTGGGAGGAAGTATGATTTGTGATGGAGATCGTCCCAGGGTTTTTCCAGACTAGTCATTTCTTTAATTACTGCTTCATCGGAGGGAAAGACTAAGTTTAACGAATTGGTGTCAGCGAGAGAACCTTGAGCCCAAATAGGCTCTAGAGTTGGATCTAAATCTTGTGTAGGAGTTGGATCTGTGTTGGTCGAAGCTTACTGGACTAAAGAGTACGCTACTTTAGCTACAGACAAGGGCATGGACATGCCCGGGTGCCCTGTCCCCTCCATCATGGCCGATGGGGAAGGAAGTATCCATGGATCGTTGAAGTAAGTCATGCAAAATGATGAAACTTGGAAAATATCAACCTTATAGTGGTCAGATATGAACTTGACATCGTCTTGAGGGGGCAGGTAATCGAAGGTACCCATCAAAGATTGGAACAAACCAACCCCTACGTTGACTATTCTTGGTTGAGGATTATAAATCATCGGGACAATGAATACACCCAATGAAGGGTCAGGTATGGAGAAAGACAATTGATCAATGGTCACAATCCGGTCCTCATGTGGAAACAACGAGACCCTAAAAAATGTAGCAACCACTGCTTGCATGGTGTAAGTCCAACTCCATCCTAACAAGAGATTGTAGTCGAGGGATGCGTCGACTACTTATACCTCGACGCACATGGTATTCCCTCCTAATTGCATGGGGAAAGAGGGAATGATACCATGTGGTCGGAACGAACGGTCGTCGAAAGCAGTGAGAAGAGTAGGTGATGGAGACAAAACGGGCTCTCCAATGGCCTTCCAACATGCCATGGACATAACGCATGTTGAGGTGCCCTCATCAACCATCGTGCGAAAAATATTCCAAGTAAAAGTTTTCGTGGGGTGAGCCACTACTATCTGAAATGCTACATGGTAAGACATACGAGGTTTTAAGTCGGTTGTATCTAGCATTATTGTACCTGGATTACAAGTCTCGGTAGATCCTAAAGCAGATAGCAAAGCTTTCCCTTGGGAAGTGAATCTTTGGAGGACATCCAAAGAAGACATCGCACAAGGGGTTTGAGACAAATCCTCCACCATAGAATAGTTCTGGGCGACCCTTGCATTTGGGTTGTGAGAAGCTTTTTTGAATGTGCCTTTTGGGATGCGTGTCATTGTTTTGCCCAAAGTCTTCTCGATCTAGAGAGGAAGAGATGGGATTTTGGCTTCTTTTCCCTTCTTAGAAGTTCTTATTTTACTGTAGTTATACACTCTAGTTGATATAAAAGAATCACCCTTCATCATTTACACATTCATGGATGCGGGATTGTTTGAAGATGGAGAGGGTCCTTGACTGCCCCCTTCCACACTTGTAGAGGCTTGGGTTAGGTTTTTCCCATGTTGAAATGAATTGGTTAACACGCCAGGATGTTGCTATGTCACAAACTTTTGGGCCTCTACAAGCCAAGGACATTGGTGGGTCGGGTGGTCTTCCGTGCATAGGTTGCATGGATACCTCACCTTCCTCTTCTCAGTGTTGCCCCCACCAACATTATTAGTGGGTTTCGTATCCCCCTTACCCTTCTTTCATTTTTTTTTCTTTCCTTTAGGCTGCTGGGTGGCCTTTGGATTTGTCAATTTCACTATGTGTACATCCAATGTTTTAGTAGGGGGAGAAGCTAAAATAGTAGTTTGGCTGGCCGCTGTGTGTTGTATAGACAATTGCTACAATTGCTTCGTCAGTTGCTCAGTGGGATTTGTTTTTGTTGAGCCAACAATACCATCGGCATGTGGTCCAACTCTCTGTCTGGTTTTATCAAGTATCGAGCGTGGCACATCTGGAAAGATCTCGTATAATAAACCAGACTGAGAATATATTAGCTCAAGATGTTGAGCTCTCATGATGGCGTCTTCTTCGAAAAACTCTCCCGACGTTGCGACATCTTTGGATAACTGTGGGACCAAAGACTTAAGGAACCACTCGAGTAGGAATGCTGGTGGGACTGACACCTTAATTAAACTCTTTTGGCATCTCCATTCTTATATGTGATCAGAGATATGGTCCACTTTTTTCTGTGTGAAATTGTCTAGCAATTCTGTGCTAGCGTCGTATCTCACAGGTAATTGGAAATGGTTTAGGAAAGCGATTGCCAATTTGCCGAAGGAAGAGTATCTTGAGTAGTCAATCTCAATGTACCATTTCATGTCACTCCCTATGAGAGTACGTTGAAACAATCACAACTGTATGGAGTCATCTTTCAACGAGTTAGATGAGCACCAAAGATGGAAGGTGGTCACATGATCTCCTGTATCTTCGTTAGGCTTGGCCTCGAACTTTGGTATGTCCAAAGGAAACTTTGTCAGCATAGGGGGCCAATGCAGATCATGATAGATAGGGTCATTCAACAACCTTGTCAAGTCTGGAAAATGCAAGGTTTCCAGGAAAGGTAGTTTGGGTTGGTGATAACCATGGAAAAAGGGACCTGGAGTTTGACTGGAACTAAGTTGCCAGGAAAAGTTCGGCTGCTAGCCTGGGTTTTGGTAAAAACCATGGCCATGACTAGCGTACAGATTCTGTGTGTGAGGAGACATCATCGGTTGATTCCCAAAATAGGACGTAGATGGTTGGGCGTGCATTACATTAGGAGGACTTTGGGAAGGGTTGCCCCATGCCAATCCATGGGGATAGGCATAGTACCTTTTCCGGGGTTCCATTGGTTGTGAAAAGAATTGCCCTAGATAGAAATTCCTGATGAGGGAACTGATCCCCACCAAGAATTCCAAGGCCCTGATGTGGAAGAAGTTCCTGGGTTTGCCCCCTGTGTAGGAATAGTACCCTGCATAGAAATAGGTTGTCCGTAACCGAGATTTCCCCCAGTCAGGAAAGCAACTAACAAGAAAATTTTGTTACCAAATGTAACGAACAAAGAAAACGGTGTCAAACCTACCGACATATTATGAGAAGGTGGTCCTTGAATCCCTGCTCCAAATAAACTATGGTGTGTAGGTGGCCCGACAGATTGCTGGTGGGTGCCACCGAGCGAAGGGGACGAAGGAGGCATATAACCTCCCCCGTAAGGGAAAGCATTAAAAGGAGATGAAGTTCCCCTCATGTGGCCTTGAAGAGGAGCGTTAGAGCTCCCTTCCCCCATACCTAAAGTCTATGAAGTGGAGTAGGAAAGTACAGGATTTGTACCTGAGCTAGGAATCCCATATGAGAACGGAGGGCCTATCGCACTTGGTGTGAAAGGGGTTGTGGCTGCCGCCATAGACGAGATTTGACCAATGTGAAAGGTAGAGGTGATCAAGACCATGGTGGCTCAGATTGGTGATGGTGGGTTAGGAGGTGGAAACTCTCCTGTGGTGACAACCGTAGTGGGAATTGAAGAATTCCTAGAAGAAGTGACAACACTTGTTTCCATTGCTGCATGCGACACTGTCTGGCACTCGTAAGGGTGAATTAGTACGATGATGGGTGTCGAAATATCAGTGGTTGGAGTTTTGGATGGACCAAGAGCTTTCGCTCCAAATTTTGAAATGGTTGTTTCCTCTGGATGTTGGTCGGGTACAATTTTTGGTGACTCGATCACTTCAAAAGACCCTTGTTGGTCTAGCTTTCGCCTTAGTGGCGGCGGAGGTGGCTCCAATGTAACCGGTGATAGGCCCAAAATCCTTCGTGACCGACCGATCTCATGATCCTCCACTATGTGAGAAGATGAAAGACACCCTAGGGCTTTCTATTCATTCAAAAAACAACACACACTAAAAATGTCCCTCCAAGATAAAACAAGCAAACACTAAACTAGTTGGAAGAACAGTTACAAAAACCAACACTAGAGCAACTTACTGGTGCAAGTGAAACTCAAACACGGAATAACCCTCCAGGTATACTCTGCAAAGCATGGATCGATGTTTGTCCTAGGTACTGCGGTATACCCCCTCAGTCACCTATGTATGTCTCTAAAAAGATAGGCAACTAGGTTGCCAGCGCGTGAACAGTCACCAGGCGGGTACAGTCGAAAGTCAGGTAGACCACAATGAGCAAGGTATCGAGCCCGAAACCTGTCAAGGGTATCAAAGGCAAGTGGTCTGGAAGACAACTGAGGACCTTGAACGGATTCAAGACCCACGAAGTTCCGTGGAAAATGAAATCGACAGAATCCCAAGACAAGCCCTCTATATGTGTTCTCCACTACGATTGGTCCAGCTTTGGAGGGGTTATCTCCGCTACCTTTCAGCACATGACCTCGTGTTTAGTCCCTGTGTTAGAGGGGGGTCCCAGATAACTTTCATGATACTGGACTTTGACACTCCCTAACTCAAACTCTAATGTTTGATTTAATAGCCTTGAAGAGTTTCCTCTCCAACCTAAATCAAGGCTCTAGCCTAATCTAGTTGATGGACCCTACAAACATAAAGTCTAGTAATTTTTAATTAGCATTCTTTTTAAGGCTTGATTTACTCAAAAGGGGTATGGTAGTGCAACTGATGTAGTTAAGACTCTTTGTGAAAAATGATGAAACTTACATGAACACTGGGAAAGAATGATTATATTTTGTTTTTTGTTTTTTGAAATTCTTTTAGGATGAGAAGAAAACACAACACTATGCTAATTTCTTTTCTTTTTCAAATAACAATGCAAAGAAAATGCCAGGAAAGAAAGAGATCTAACAAACTAAGTTTTTTTTTTTATATTTTCTTCCAATCAAAGAAGAAACAACAAAATATTCTAAAAGAAACTGATGAATGCATGATTCATGCCCCCCCCCCGGCCATGAGGGGGAATTTTTTTTCAAAATGCAACGCATTTTTCTCAAAATTTCAAGATAAAAATAAGTTAAAAAAGCTAGGAAGCACAAGAAATATTTCAATGAAAAAGTAAGCTATGCTGGAATCCAACCTAGGCTAAAACTGCTATGAAAGAGACCAAGAACCCTGAGAGGTATAACTCTTGACAAGGAAAGGATGACTGCCTCTCCTTAAACATTTTTTTTTTCTCAACAGGCACGTTGCTGACAGTTCAGCAACCAACGTGTGCACATGAGCTGTGTAAGGTCAGAGCACGTGTACACACATGCAGACCTTATGTAGGCCGCGTGTATTTATGCAACTCTTCAAAAAATGAAATGACAAGCAATCAAGCACTGGCAAAGACTACTAGTATTGAGAACCAGAATCTCAGGAAGACTTAGAAACTTACTTTGACAGAAAAATAAAACAATTGAAGGAAAATTTCATAGAACAAAACCAATCTGAGGTGAAAACTAAGCTACAAAAATGAAAAAAACAAAGTCTAGAATGAGTTCCAGAAAACCCATGAGAAGGATTACTTTTGACAGGGGAGAGGATGACTGCCTCTCTAAATTTTTTTTTTGAAATCATACACGTGACACTTCCTCAGCTGACATGTACAGGCGGGCTGTGGGAAGGTAGGGCATGGGTACACGCGTGCAGACCTTATACAGGCCGCATGTACCTCTGTGGGTCTAAAAAAAAAAGATGTAGTCAAGAAAAGAAACAAAGATAACTGATATGGAAGACCAGAATCTATGTTAGCTTAGACTTTTGCAGAAACTTTAAAAACAAGTAATGAGACCAATTTTTAAAAAATACCCAAAAAACAAAATATTCCCAGAAACCCTAGAGATCCCCAATATGGTCACCAATTCTGTTGTGGGTGGGAAATCCCTCCTATGGACTAGCAATAAGGGTTTTATCATGCATGCATAAATGACCTAAAGATTCTTACTTTTTACCATCATCCCATGCCTAAACCCCCATTACTCATATGTAAATACAAGGCTCAAGAGATTAAGTTGACGTACCCTATTTTTTGTGTTTGATGTCGATCCCTTTTCACGCTTGGTCGTTCTTTGACTGCAACTCTCCTCCCAATGCTGCCTGCATTCACCAAAGACAAAAAAATAACTCCACATGCATTTGACCTATGAACTAATGGGTTAGAGATTTAATCAATCCTACAATCAATATTCCAATAATGACAATCTCATATGGCAGGACGGGAAAAGCAATTCTTTTATTAACTTCACAATGATACCTTACAATGATAAAGTCGGCTACTACTCCTCGATCCTAGTCCTAGGCTCTTCTTCCACTGTCTTCCAACTTCTTTTCTCTATACTTCTCTTTGCACAAGGATGGCTAAAGGTTGGGACAAAGGGAATGCTTAATCGGGTATAGTTTCTTTACTATGATTCTCCTCCTTTCAAATGGGACCCCTAACCCTTCTTTTATAGGCTAGAAGAAGCTAGGTATTTGGTCGAGTGACCAACCATGCATGGCCGAAAGGTTTAGTTAACTTACCCAAAACTATGTGTTCCCTCAGAAAATTTCCTTTTTCTGTGTTTTTGTAGGTACACGCAGGTTGTCTTGGGTCAGCTAGCGTGTACACGCGTCCATTAATGGAGTAGGGCACGTGGGTTTTTATAAAATGGGTTTTTAAGAAGAGTTGTTCAGCAGTGTTTTGGCAAAGAAGGAATCTGAGATGGCCTGATGCTAGGTAAGCATGTCTGGTGCAAATTAGGGTTATAAAAAAGGGTTGAATGAAGATATTCCCTTCAACTTGAAATTTAGAGTAGCCCTTCAAATTTGATCATTGCATGATGTAATGATGGAAATGGAAAAAATGTTCAAGCCCCACCACACAAAAATTTTGAGGAATTTAATTTAGGTACAAATAATAAATGGAATGAAATACATGCATATATCTCATGAAAAATCCACTATAGCACAATTTTATAGAATTCTATAATTGCTATAAAATATTCACTTCAATGAATGAAAATGAAAATGAAAATGTTTAAGGTTTTTGTATTGGAGTTTTTTAGAGATGCAGCTAAGCACTCTACTTTGAACCCTAATACTTTCATATGACTAGGTTTTTTTTTTTTTTTTTTTTTTTTTTTTTTTTTTTNGCAGGGGGAGGGAGCTCGTCTCCCTCCTACCACAATATTGTGGTTGGAACCAAGAAAGATTCCACCCACCAATCAACAAACCATTCTCATCCCTCCCCTAAGACAATCCGATTTGGAGAAAACAAGGAACAACAACACGACCCTCACTTTGAGCAGTCACAAAATATAGAGATTGACATGAACAATGACTAGGTCATGCATCATACATGTACTTGCATTCCGAACGTAATAAAAACCCCACGGTATGAGATTCGATCTAACAAGATCAATGAAACCATCTATCATATGAAGGATCACACTTGAACATGCAATTTTATGGGACTATGGCTCTCATAAAAATCACTAATGTGGTGGATCAAAACAAGATGGAAACCAAAAGGGGATGTAGAGCTCAAACTGGGCTCCAAGGGATTCTTCAATACTATCTTCCATCGTGTTGAGGACCATGAAAGAGTTTTTGAAAACAACCCATATTTCTCCAACTCAGTAGGCCTCTACCTTTGTCTATGGACAAAAACATTTGGCCCTGCCAAAGAGGAATTTACTACAACTCTAGTTTGGATTCAACTATACTCTCTGCCATAGGAATATTGGGATCCTAAAGTCTTGGAAGGTATTGGAAATACCCTAGGCACTTTCGTAAAAGTTGTTGAACCAAAAATTAGGGAAGAAACACTTCCTATGCTCACATATGTGTATATCTAAATGTGTCAAAACCTTTGATGGCTTCCATCTACCTCAACTTCCAGGAATCTGACTGGATCTAGAAAATTGACTATGAGCACATCCCTTTTCTTTGTAGAAAATTCCATGCCCATGGAAACCTCTTCAATTATTTACCATTGAATACCATATCCAATCAAGCTAAGAACCAAACAACAAAGGATGACAAAGTTTTTGAAAAATTCACCAACAAAAGGAAAATCCTTTGAAAGATCCCTCCTCCTCCTAATCCAAAAGGACCCAAGGCAATCAATAGTTTTGACACTCTATATTCAATGGATGAGAAATATCAAGGAACATGGCAGTCTCATAAATAAAACCAACAATATGCAACCTTAGAGACCCATCATCAATAGGATAACAACCAAAATAGAGGAAAGGTAAGGAATCCTTCGAGACTGCACAACCGCATGTAGATATCAATGAAGAAATGGTTCCTTCAGAGGAAGGAAATGAAGATCTAGATGAAGCTGAAGAAATAGAATTAAGTGAACTTTATCTCCAAGGGATAGCTGACACATGTTCTAGGAAGGAAGTTAACTCCATCCCGGAAAAACATATCCAACTTCTACAATCAACTCTCCTCAAATCCAAGACAAAATCTACATCACCTCACAAAGGTAAGAACATTGTTTGTTCTTCTCTCGAAATAAAAAAATCCATCTCAAAGGAAGTCCCTTAGTAGACGAAAGAAGAGAAGAAATGAGTTCATCAAAGAAACAAACAACTCCTTCAGGAGATGGGATAATTATTGGTAAATTCAAGTAGGAGCATGCCTATGACAGAGAAGTTCCATGCAACCCCCTCAAATTGTCAATGAAGTGCATCTCATGGAATATAAGGGGTATCAAAAACCATAACAAACAAATAATTCTAAGGAACTTAATCCTTAGGAACCAACCATCCATTCTTATGATTGAAGAAATCAAATGTTCTTCATAAACTCTCTACAGAATGACATCCAAATGTTGTACTAGTTGTAACTCCATTGCCATTAATGAAGTTGGCGCCTCTAGAGATATGGTGCTACTTTGGAACCAAAAGGAAATTTTTCTTTCCAACTTCTTCTCAACAAAGATAACTCTTTCTTCTCAGTTTCAACCCATTGGCTTGGTGGAATCATGCTATATAACCAATGTTTATGGACCCTAGCTGACAGGGGAAAAATTGAATTCCTACATAGCATGCAAAATATAAAAAATCTTATAGGTAGCCACCACTAGATTATGGATACGACTTGATCCAGGTGGATATTGGTGGAAATTTTGGTAATTTACTATTTTTAGCAGTTTTTTGGGTCCTGAAGTTTTGGAGCCGTTTTGAGTCCCTAAATGACGTTTTTTGGGAAAACGGGGAGAAACATGGAACAAAGTTCAATGTTTCTCACACAAAAGTTGTAGTCCTCAGATAGATCTTTTTAACGGTGTATCGAGCGCCCTAAACAGAAATCATATGCAAAAGTTACGCCCCTGGGAGGTTGACGTATCAACTACCCCCATTAGGGCCCGCAAACCTTTTGGCTTTTCATCTTCCGGGGTTAGGGTTTTGGATTTTCCTTATGTTAAAAAGGCCCTTAGAGCCTCATTGAAAAGATCATCTTCTTGCGAATGTGAGTAGACGTCACATCTCTTCTCAGAGATAAGATTCCACCATTCTATCGAGTCTTTTACTCTGTATTTTTATAGTCTTTGTACATTTTTCTCATTAATAGAAATCATGTATTACTGTATCTCTGTGTTTATGGTTTCATCTTTGATACATTTCTGTTATATTATTGGATATCTGCGGTATCTCTGTGCATTTCTTTATTATATCTCCGCTCTCAGTTCGTGTCGAAAATAATCTGGATCAGTGGTATCAGAGCAGGCTGCTCTTGATATTTTTTTAGTGCATGCCCCCAACGAGGTCTGAGTATAGCAAGTTGGGTATCGATCTTGTCTCTCTTGAAGACAATCGCTCTCGCACACCCAAGAAACCCTCAATGGCAGAAGAAAAGAAAAACAACAGAGCAGACGATTCTATCAATCTATTGCTTGAGCAAGCTCTCATGCAACAGAGGGACAAAATAATGGAGAATTTTTCCCACATCATTCAAAGCCTGCCGATAGAAGCATGCACATATTCATCAATCAACCACTTTGGAAACACCTTTCCTTTCAAGGTACAAGTTAATTTTTATATTCATGTATTTGAAGGACAAATAGATGCAGAAGCCCTAGACAAATGGTTAAATCTTCTAGAAGGTTATTTCTCTGTTCACAATTTTTCCGACAGAGAAAAGGTCACCTTCACACTCCTTAAAGCTCTCCCTAATGTCAAAGATTGTTGGGAAACTTACTGGGAGAAAAGTTCCATAGAGGAGTCTGGAATATATGGAGATGAGCCCAGAAGGTATTTTTCTGTGGATGAGGTAAAGGAACAATATTACCTTGTTGGAAAATATGAGGACCATTACATGAGATGGACCACACTATGGCAAGAGAGGGGCCAAGAAGTTCTAGAGTTCACCAATACCTTCCATACCTTGCACACCAAGATGGGTATCAAAGAATCTAAGTGACATTTGGTTTTGAAATACTGTGGGGCTCTACACAGATACATCCAAAATGAAATGGATTTTCTGGACATCTCATCACTCGGTTCTGTTTATCAATATGCTGTTAAAATCGAGCAGAAATTTAAGCACCAGAACAAATGGGAGTTCATTTCTGCAAATCCGTAATAACCAAAGTATGAGAAAGACGACCCTAACAAACAGTCTCCCGAAAACCATTCCAAGCCAAAGGAAAAGAAAGGTCATGGAAAGACGAAGAAGGACACTGGAAAATGGTGCGATTTCCACAAAAGCCCCTAGCACAACAATGATGAATGTTTCTCAAAATAGTCATTAGTGTCTGAGATCAAAGATAAGGAGCCGAACCCTGATTCAAAATCTGATTCTGAAAATACTTGTAAAAGAAAGATCATCAATGTAGACCCCACTGCTATTTTTGCGACCGCATAAATTCAACCAGAAGAACCAACAGATCCTGAAGGGGGGGAGCATCATTTTCATTCACAGATGTGGGTGAAGGGGACCCCACTGCATTTTATTGTTGATAGAGGAAGCCAGAAGAACCTCATATCAACAAAGGTCGTCAAACAGTTGGGATTATCGACAACACCACACCCGCAACCATACAACATTGGGTGGCTTTTCCAAGGATGAGATATTCATGTCAACCAACAGTGTCGATTGTCATACAACATCTAGCCCTTTAGGGATGAGGTATTATGTGATGTTTCCCCACTGGATGTCTGTGATGTTATCTTGGGCCAACCATATATGTGGAAGCGCCATGCTATTTATGAGTCTCGACCCCGTAGTGTCATTGTTATTTTGGAGGGTCATATCTACAGAATACCAGAGGTAATTCTGACTATTTTCCCACCTAAAAAGTGTTGCAAGGTATTATCTCATACTACAACATTTATATTTTTCACAATCTGTTCAAAAGGTTGAAAAAAGGATACTGTAACCACTGCAGCCTCGATGCAAGCACCTTCTATCCAACATAAGAAGGTCGACAAGATTGCAACAAAACACAAAGATTCCTTCTGCACACAGTCATCTCATGTAGCCAGATTGGTTAAAAAGGTCCAACCCTTCCAACCACATGTTCGTGACAACCTTCAACAAACCAAGCAACACGATGTCTCTAGCAAGGCAAGCAACTCACCAAGATTCATATTCAACAATCGCTTTCCCCTCTTCCCTGGGAACTCAATGCAATGGATGCCATTGCTTCATAAGGAGGGAGGATTGATCCAGGTGGATATCGGTGGCAATTTTGGTAATTTACTATTTTTAGCATTTTTTCAGGTCCTGAACTTCCGGAGCCGTTTTGAGGCACTAAATGATGGTTTTTGGAAAAATGGGGAGCAACATGGAAGGAAGTTTGATGTTTCTCACACAAAAGTTGTATTCCTCGGATAGATATTTCTAACAGTGTATGAAGCGCCCCAAACGGAAATCGTATGAAAAAGTTACACCCCTGGGAAGTTGACGTATCAACTACCCCCATCGAGGCTCGCAAACCTTTTGGATTTTCATGTTCCGGGGTTAGGGTTTTGGATTTTCCTTATGTTAAAAAGGCCCTTAGAGCCTCATTGAAAATATCATCTTCTTGTGAATGCAAGTAGCCATCACATCTCTTCTCAGAGATAAGCTGCCACCATTCTAGCGAGTCTTTTACTCTGTATTTTTACAGTCTCTGTATATTTCTCTCATTAATAGAAATCGTGTATTACTGTATCTCTGTGTTTATGGTTGCATATATGATACATTTCTATTATATTATTGGATATCCGCGATATCTTTGTGCATTTATTTATTATATCTTCGCTCTCATTTCGTGTCGAAAATAATCCGGATCACGACTTTAATATGATAACTTCCTTGGATGAGAAAAGAGGAGGAATTAGACGCTTGGACTAGGACACAAATAATTTCAAAGAGATGATCAAATATCTAAACCTGGCCGACTGGGAAACAAAAAATGGTGTCCACACTTGGAATAATCATAGGGGAGGCGCTCACCAAATATCCTCTATACTTGATTTCTTTCTTCTCTCCAACTTACTACTTAGAAGAGGACCAACGATTGCAACTACCATCATAGCAGGTGCTGGCTCAAATCATTGGGCAATTTGTCTCAAGCTCGACATCCAAGCTAGACCCAAAAACTGTCTATTCAGATTTGAATATTTTTGGCTCAACCATCCATCCTTTCAAAAGAATATAGTGGATTGGTGGAAGGACACAACAATCTACCATGGAAATCCTATGTACAAATTTCAACAATGCCTTAAAAATCTCAATCTCCGCCTTAAGCAATGGAATGAAGAGGAGTTTGGGGACATTTTCAAGGCCAAGAAAGAGCTTGAGAAAAAAATGGAACACATTTAGTAACACATCATCCTCGAAGGGAGAACAAAGGAATTGACAGAGGAGGAAGCAACATTGAACCTTCAACTAGCTAATCTGAAATCGCCTTAAACAAGAGGAACGACTGTGGATGAAAAAGGCTTGGGTTCGCTGACTCCAAGCAGGGGAGTGTAACTCAAAAAAATTTCATCGCTCGATGGTTCAACATATACATCACAACATGATCACCACTATAAAATACATTCAAGGCATAAAAAATTCTCAGCACGAGGAGATCAAGGTAGAACTAACCCACTACTTCAACACACTCTCATGATGAAACCAAATCTCAATCAATAACCAACCATAACCAAAATCACCCAGCACATTCCCAATCTTGTAACCTTTGAGAAAAATGAAGCCTTGATGAGATAGATCAACATGGAGGAGGTGGAGAAAGCCATTATCAATATGCCTAAAAGTAAATCCCTTGGCCTAGATGGATTTACCACATATTTCTTCCATGCCTATTGGCATACCATCAAGTATGATGTCCTTGAGATTGTTGAGGACTCTCAAACACATTTAAATGTCCTTAATACCCTCAAGGATACCTTTCTGACTCTGATTCCCAACGAATACAAGGTTGAAGATCCCAAAATTTTTTGCCCCATCTCCCTTTACAATGTGATCTACAAAGTCATTACTAAAATCATAGTGAACCACCTCAACCTTTCCTCCCAAACCTAATATCACAAGAATAGTCAGACCATGTTGAAGGAAGGAAAATCTTGGAAAACATGATTTTAGCCCATGAAATGATTCACTCCTTGAAAACCTTGAGGAAATATGGTATGATGATAAAATTGGACATGTCAACATCCTTTGACAAAATCAACTGACAATTCATAAAGCAACTCCTCATGGCCATTGGATTTTCAGAGGAATGGACTCAATGGATTATGAATATAATCTCCTCTTATTTATTCTCTATTATGATCAATGGTTCTCCATCCAAGCATTTTCCCCCCACACGAGGCATACGACAGGGGGATCCCCTCTCCCCCTTCCTCTTCATTTTAATGGAAGAAGGTCTAGGCCTCCTTATCAAAGAAACAATATCCGAAGGACACATAATGGATTTCAACTACACAGGGAAATATTTCCACACACCCATTAAAATTTTGTGGATGACACCATGTTTATGGGCACATTGACCGTCCAAGACTTCATGCAAGCATATAAAATGTTTACAAATCATTGTAAGTCACAAATCTTCTTTTTCAATACTCCTGCTATCCAAGATAATATTTCTCATATTATGGGATTCCAAAGAAGCACCCTCCCATCTGAATACTTGGGGGCTCCTCTGGTGGAAAACTATATAAGGAAATCTTCATGGGAGGAATTACTCTCAAGAATGTCAAAAAAGATGGACATTTGGGCATTTTGTTCTCTGAATATGGTATGAAGGTTGGTGCTAGTGAAATTTGTCCTACAAGTTATGCCTTGTACCTATTTTCATCTTTAGTAGCTCCAAAATATGTCCTCATGGTGATTCACAACATTCAAATATGCTTCTTATGGGGAGGAAGCAAAATGTCTAAAAAATGGGCCCTTGTCTCATGGTCTATAGTTTTTCTTCTGAAACTAGTTGGATGACATGGCCTTCATGATCCAGATACCTTAAACTCAGTTCTTGGAGCCAAAACTTGGTGGTTATGGATTTAATAACACATAGACTAGTTGGGGCTGATTATGGAAAAAAAAATACGTTTCCCATTGGCTAGTACATAACCTTTTTGAATGGAAATTGCACCACCTAGATCCTCTATATAGAATGTAGCATGGAGAGTCACACTTTGGTACAACAACATTGTTTTTGGGATGTCCAGAATGACCACTCATCCCTCTTTTGGGAGGACACATGGAAGAAATTTATGAAATGGAGTGAAATAAGTGATCTAGATGAGCTTAAACTATCAATGATAAATCAAAACAAAACTCATCTCCATAATTATTGGAGCCCCGCAGAAGAATCTCAACCTTGGAGGGTTTGGCTCCCGAACGAACAATGGAATATGGCCCCTAACATTGTTGATTGAAGCACCTTCTGGGTTGCTTTGAGCTCTCAAAAAATCAAAGTTATCGACCACCCTGATAAACTTCGTTGGGGAAAACAATATTGTGGTAAATTATCAGTTAGGGAGGCCTATCATGTGGTTGTGGATTCACAAAACCACCCTTGCTAGGAAATCTGGAGCAAAATATGGTAGCAACAACTATGGCCCAAAGTATCCACCTTCCTATGGCTTCTAGCTCATCGGAAGACACTCACATGGGATAACCTTATCAAAAAGGAAGTATGCGATCCCTCCTTTTTTCATATCCGCAAGAACCAGTCCGAAACCCTTGAACACTTGTTCAACAACTATGCCTTTGTCTACATTCTTTGGGACCAAGCCACTATGATCTTTTGACGGTTTGTTCATAACCAGACGAGTATCACATAAATGATAGAATGGTGGCATCAACATATAAGCTCTAACATGATAGTCAACAGAGTTTGGCAACTACTTCCTGGATTTATTCTTTGGGAAACCCGGAAAGAGAGGAATCAACACGTTTTCAAAATGGAACAAACAAAAACTCAAGAGGTTTGGAACATAATTAGGAAATCCATATGCGAAATGATACTTCATAACTCGACTGAATAAGATTGGAATGGGGATCTCTGGGATTGTAGCATTATCCTTTCCTTCAATCTTTCTCATGGCATGAATTCCCAGGTGCACATGAAAACTCAAACGCCTCGACCAAGTCCCTTGAGCGATGGTTTCCCCTACCTAAGGGCTTCTACAAGCTCAATTTTGATGGAGCTTCAAAGGGGAACCTCGACTCAATGGGGTTCAGAGGCATGTTCAAAGATGAGAAGGTTCATTGATTCGATTCTATGTTGGTAATATGGGACTCAACACAAACAACATGATAGAGCTTAATGTGTTGGAACAAGGCCTCAAAATAACAAGATGTGAAGGCTTCTCTAAACATAGGAAGTTCAAAGGAAAGAGAGACAAAGTATTTGAAAACGTTCGAACTCTATTGGCAGATAAACACAAGAAGATAAACACCTTCTTGGGTGAAATGTTGTTGGATAGTGAAGAGGAGAAGGGGGAAATTTTGGAGTAGCTGACAGAGGTGTGAAAATAGCTTCATGACATCTGTGCGTGCATGGAAGTTCCTGATCACCAAGAGGAGGCTCAATAGAACAACTCTCCAAAACCTTAACATCAAGAACTCCATGAGAGGCCGAGTGGCCTCTCTCCTCACTATTTTTCAGAACGAAATACATTTTGAACTCCTTAGAAATTATCTACTCTTCTAAGTAGGATTATTGTATAAGGCTAGATAGATTGCCAATATTTTTCTTACATAACTATGTTATTTTGACTTTATTAAAGAATTTAGCTCAAACTACATGGACAAGAGACTTGTTCCACTTCTATTGGTCTAGTTTCCCACCGATATCCTAGTGAACTATGTGTATATTTACTCACTCCTCACTCTGATAAATGATATATCTAGTTTAGTTTTACGAGGAAAAAACAAAACAAAACAAAAATGTTTAATGTATTTTCAAATTATTAAAACAAAAATAATTACACCACATGATTACCATATACATTACTTTTCGGTACTCTAAATTTTTTCACATTTCGCTATGTACCATAGCTTTGAATGTATTAGTTCTTAAAAAATTATTAAAGCTAAAATTTATTGACATTGAGTTGTCAAATTGAATCTTTTTATTTGACTTTGTTGATTACGTGTTAAGAGTTTAATTTTTATCATTTGGATCCATTATTTGGTTATGGATCTATTAGAAATAGGGTTACACCGCTTGATAAAGTTGGAAGCTTCCTTTTCAAGTGGATAAGATATTTGGTTATGGATCTATTAGAAATAGAGTTACACCGCTTGATAAAGTTGGAAGCTTCCTTTTCAAGTGGATAAGAGATGGTTCTTTGCAATTGTAATGGTTTTTTTTTTGTGTGTAGGGCAATTTCTTATATATGTGGAATATATTTTTATCATTTCAAAGATGTTAAAATTTTAAAGATGTTAAAGATGGGTGGTAATTGAATTCTTCATAATTTAGGATCGAATCAATATTTTAATAACAATAAATGTACAAAAGTAAAATTGTCATCACTAAGATTTAAATATAAATCATGGAAAAACACATTTTTTTCTTCTCAATCATTTAAACTATATCTAATTAACATATAATAACAAATTTTATAATAAAAAGTTTTAAATATAAATCATGGAAAGTTAAACTGGTGCTCCAACTGGTCCTTTCACTAGTGTTGGGGGATCTGGAACTATATATCCTACTGGAACAATATTTGAAATCTAGGAGGTGAGGCTTAGGTGAGGCATATTCGCAGGTTGGAGGCCCCCCATCTAGCTAACTAACAGTCATCCACAGTCATCCAGCTAGCGGCGGCTAACAACAACTAAAAAAAAGATTGATTAGTCGACGGGGACAGTAAGTAAAGTATGGTAGAACAGATAGCATGCACGTAAGTAAAGGGAAAGGTAGGCAGAGTAAGAGAGTAATAGTGCTAATACTGCTACTGCTACCACTAAAAATCCTAAAGCAAGTGTACTAAGATTTAAATATAAATCATGGAAAAACACATTTTTTCTTCTCAATCATTTAAACTATATCTAATTAACATATACTAACAAATTTTATAATAAAAAGTTTTAAATATAAATCATGGAAAAACACATTTTTTCTTCTCAATCAGTTAAACTATATCTAATTAACATATACTAACAAATTTTATAATAAAAAGTTATGAATTTACATTCAAAACAAAAATGTTAAGTGTAATTAAGAGATACAACTCGTTCAACTCTGAATTTTTAACTCTGTTACTCATTACCTTGTTATAAATATATGGTGGATTAAATATTTTAATAATTATTGGTGAGGTTCTTCTAAGCAAGTTTGAAATAATATTTAGGTGCATCTATGTTGCATGAGTTTTAGGAACCTGGGAACGTGGATACAAGTATTTTAACGATTATAAGTTTCATTCAAATTTGCAAAGGTCAAGTTGGGAGCAACAACATTATATATTAAAAATATATATAAAATGTTTTAGATTACAACGTATCACGATAATGATACATTTTAACTTCATTTTTTTTGTAAATAAAAAAGTTTTTATTACCTCATAATGCTTTAACCACCATACATAGCAGGACAATGTCTAAATACCAACCACTTGTTCCACCAAACAAATGGAAAGTTCAGGGATGATTTTAAGGATGGAAATTTATTTTAAAATGTAGAAACCTTGGCGAATCTTACTAATCCTTCATATGCCAACTATAAATTTTTGGTGATATTTTTGTAAAAATATTCAAATTTCTAAGGATTTTATATAGTCTATATAAAATTTTGATGGTTTTTAAGGTAAAATAATTTTATCCTATAGAATTTGGGCGAATCATTTTTAGAATAGCGAATCTTTTTTTGGGAAAAACCATGGAAAATTATCCCATTAGCGAAATTTAGCCCCTAAAATCATCCCTTTGGAAACCGAAACAAGTGGCTGCATGATTTGGTGTCTAGACAATTGCAAAAAACTGCCACCTGTTCCACCAAACAAATGGAAACCGAAACAGGTAGCTGAGAGTGTCTCGATCTGAGCAGACTGAGTAGTTTGAGAGATCCATGAGCATAGAAATTAAAATTCCTATAGCGTTTTGACATTTACAGTGCAAAAAAACAAAAAAACTTAGCAAGATTAAACTGTGGAATAACCCGTGACTCCTTTGCCGCCATGAGTGTTGCTGGTGGGAGTGAAGATGAACGGTTGTGCACAGGTCAGGCACCTTCATTGGCCTAATGTTCCTGAATGAGCATCAAAAAACAAGTCGAGGCGACGACTGAGAAGGGTATGCCAGTGGAGCTGCTCCTGCATGTCCTGGCGCATGTTGAAAATGAGGTCTAGGTGTTCTAGTGAGAGATAACAAGTAGAGCGTGTTACAACAAGATTTGCCTCACCATAGCTATCTTGCACAGAGGGCCTTTTTACATTTCCCTATGCAGACTTGTCATCCCTTTTTTATGAATCCAGAGCCAAAAATACATATTTTTCCACCATACACGCCCTATCTACTATACAACATGCGTATACGCATGCTGCTCCACTACAGCCCCTGTACATCAGGATTTGTGCCAGAAAATACAAAAATGAAGTCTGGTTTCCATGTCACGACAGGAGATCTCTGATCCTTGGCCTTCCATATACTAGAAACGTTCCGACTCGGCCCTTTACTTGCATTTTGAAGGCTATAAGAACACAATTCTAAGCTATGGAAAAAAGGAGAAAGCATTCAACTTTGAGAGAAAAGTTACTTTGGAGAAATTACTTCATATTGAATTTGCATCCATTTGTCCCTCAAGTCTGAGCACAATGTTCAACCCCCAAGATCTTTCCCTATTATTGAGAGAATCTCATTGTCTCTTTCCTATGAGCTTGCCTTTGGTGAAGGATTGAAGTGGTGGAGGCCCAATTGGAAGGAACTTGGTTTCTTGGTTTCAAACCATGTCAACATAGAAGTCTATAATGTTTTCGCTTCTGCTAATCATTTATTAATAGAAATACTCTTTTCTCGTCCAATTGGTATTGCGCAAATATATGATTATTATCCATGGGCATATTTGTAATCTTTATTAATGGATTATGCTCTCTAATGTGCTAACCCCTTTATATTATCACTATATACTTGCTCTGCTTGTTTGTTGAGAACTTGTTGCAGGTACAAAGCTTTCGGTCAAAGTGCTCAATAGTGGAACATCATCAAACATTGGAACGAGGTAGGCTTTTTTCTTATCTCGCTTGTACATTGGCTTATATAGCATATGTTGGAATTGAGTAGATTTCTGCAGTCACACCTGTCTATTGTGGTAAACCCTGGCCATAGAGAGTTTTTCCCTCATAATAGAATTGGAGACCATACTGGGGATATATATTCTTTCTAAGGGTTGAAGTACTTTTTCTCCTTGCATAGCTCGTTTTCCTTTTTGTTTCTTGTCGTATCACTGATTGACAGATTTTGTTCACTCTGGGTCTGAGTTTTCAACCTTTTTACCCTTGCCTAGCCTTGTTTTCAAGCTTGTATGTGCCCTATTTCCTTGATAGTCATGTACACACGCATGCTGTCTCACTGAAAGCTATGTATATACACTCTGTTTCTCTGAACAGTCACTCACACCTTATTTCCTTGCTTGGTTGCTGGGTGGGATTTGATGATTGCTGAGCCTTCTTAGGTCTTTGTAGTGCATGTTGAGCTTCTCTAGGTTGACATGAAACCTTTTTGGAGTTGAATTTTTGGGCGTAGTCTTTCTCATCGTTTTTCATTTTTGATTTGTCCTTGAACTCTGGGCTGTTTCTTGGCTACTTGGTATTTTTCTTGATTCATTCCATTTATACATAGTAGAATTTATATATCAGGTTTCTTTTCGGTCCATGCATTTTCTCTTTAATATATTGAAAATACAAAAAAATAGGCATTTTACATTGCTTGACATTTTTGTCTTCTGGATCTTTATCAATAGCTTAGTGCATTTAGCGAAAGATTGCATTTTACTTCTGAATTGCATAGTTGAAATTGAAAATTGCATTGTTTTTATACGCATATCGTTCATTGAAAAATTAAAATGAGACTGTATTATATTTATATTAATGTTCTTGCAGAGTCATAATACCATGAGTTTCACTTCCATACCCTTTTGAGTAATCATGACCAATAAAATTTACGCTTTAAACTAAAATTGATTAGTCACGATTTTAATTTTAGGGTGCACAAACTAGTCTGGTCTAGGATTTAGTGCCTTGAGATAGGATTTTGTGAGTAAACTTCTCTAAGGAAATTAAATCAACATATGTGTTTGAGACAGGGAGTTGAGAAGTCCATTGTATAATTGGTAAGATCAGGAGGCTCTGCTCACACTGGAGTTAATCACGAGGTCACGTGAAGTTAGTTGAAGGGATAACCCCCGGATAATTGCCTAGCGTTAGAGATATTTATGTGGATTTATTCGTATTTGGGGATCTTGCTAGTACCCATACCTCTATGAGAGGTGGTGATTTCAAGGTTTTGGGATTTTATACCCTGCCCATATGGTAATCTAGACTTATTATTGCTCGCCTGTGCATCGGTTATACAATGGTTTATTAGTTGCTTGACTTAGGTATATCATAGGTTACTTCCAGGGGTTATTCTGCTTGTACCCTGGGTCAGATAGGGGTCAAACACACACAACCTTTATGGAGGATTACCTCTCCATGTGGATCTGACCGACTGGTTGTTAAGTCCACGAGGGCCCCTATAACTGATTCTGTTAACTCCAAACTTTAGCGGGGAGTCTCAGGTCCCTCTTGGACGAGACATACCTTCTTTAGCGAGGGAGGCCACTCAGCCACTTTAGCTCGTTTGCATGCATATTGGCTGTTCGACTTTTGGAGTGATCTTTGACTACCAGTTGGCCTTAGGATTTTATGCTGAGTCTTTGTTATCATGGATAGTGGAGTTCCTTTGGATTTGTTGTTCCTGAGTCTGTACCTAAGGCTTTAAAGTACAGTGTCAAGGCATCCGAAAGTATACAAAAGGTTGATACAGGATTATACTAACCTTCGGTATGGAAACTAATAAGGGTTTCTACATTCTTGTTGTCTAGCTTCCAACTGTTCCTAGGGGTAATATCTTGTTCAATGGCTGCCAATGAACGTTCTAATTCTTCCCAGGTGTTAGATGTTTTAAGAATTGTATCAAAGATATTTAAAGCGATATGAGTTTGATTAGAGAGTCCAGGTTGAATATTAGGTTGAGTTACTGCAGAGACAGTCATTTAAGGAACAGTACTAGTATGGAAACGATTTAGGAAGAGATTTTAACACTGTTTCAATTTGGTTTTTTAAGTGGTATTTTTTGCATGAAGAACAAAATGGGAATGCAAACTGAAGGCCCTTTCCCGTAACTGTATTTCTTTTAGTAAAAGATATGGAATGAGAGAAAAACATTTAGCTGTGGATAACGTAAGGTTCCTGTCAATAGAAACTCACACATACATAGAAGAAGAGATTGACATAGAAATAATTGACATAGTGTAACTAAATATAAAATTATGTAAATGCAAATTGGTCTTACACCGGTTGATAGCTGGTGCAGAGGAAAGAAAAGACACAATTACAGAAAGATGAAATCCCTTCACTATAGTAGTGGTCATACTAAATTATAGTGATACACGTCAATTACGAAGAGTGAATTGAAATGAAACAAGAAACATAACGAAACAAACTTGCAACACAGTCGCGATGGAATCAGGAATCTTCGAATTTGCTTGTATTAACTCCTCCAATGAAAAAAATACATTATAATGTTTGCCAAAAAGTCCAGCCCTTGGTTCTTCTTTTGGTGATCTATTTATACAAATTTTCCCTTCCTTACTCCTATTTTCAAAAAAGTGCCAGCTGCTTGCCTTTACGTGACTTAGTGCATATTATACATCTGTCCATAAACTGGATACAAGTTGTGAAAGCTCCGCTTGGCAGCTGTGAGGGGCGAAAACACTCCATCTCTTCTACTTTGTTTTCAAAAAGGGCTAGGTGCTTGTCTTTGCATAGACTCAGTGCATATCCTACATCTGTCCATGAATTGGGATACAAGCTGTGATGGCTTTGCTTGACAAATGGCTTCGGCAAAATATCACTCTCAGGCTAATTGTGAAAGTTTATTCCCCATATGTGCATCAACCATATCAAGGGCGCCGAGTTGTGTGCTGGGTTGAATCAAATGTCCATCAATTTGAGCCATGTCTACCCTGTCCATCATAGAGATCTCTACCAAATTTCTCTCATTTGTTTCCTTCATGTCGAGGGAGATACACTCTATATTCATCTGACTTAGCGTCTCTGTGTCACCTCCACTCTCCATCCCTAACAACTCACCATTTATGGATTTGAAAGTTTATTCTAGTGAATTTGTCACTTTTTGAGCCTGCTCCTTGCTTAAAGTAATATCATGTTCCCAATTTTTTAATAAAATATTACCCCTAGTTTGTTCGACAATGGTGAGTCCGGGGGGCCCTGCTGAAAATCTGTTGTTGGTGGCTATCACTGCTTCTTGGAAGGCGATCCGACCAACTTCTGCGTTTCTTTCCTTGACAATCAAATTCTCAGAAATCTGATGCATTAACAGGTAATCTTCTCGAAACTCCCCTGCTTTGTTTAGCAGACTCTGTTGAGTAGAAGAGATCCTGCTCCGAATATCGATTGCTCGGGATTTAACAATCTCGATGTCGACAACCTTGCTTTCTGCGACCTCCAACTGAGCCTGTAACTATGTGATCGTATCCCTCTGCTGACCTGACTGCGCCCGACCATCTCGGATCAATGAATTTGCTTGTTCCAGCTTGGTTTTGAGGACTTTGATTTCTTTCTTATCGGCCAATTAGGCCAGCTCTATTGCTCCACTCACTTGACTCTTAGCGTCTTCCACAGCCGAAGCTACTCGGGCTTCAAGAGTCTTGATCAGTCGATTTTTTCTCTTGAGCTGATTTTTTAACATCGCAACCAAGAATTGGTTTGCTGACGCATACGCTCCTAGCATCCCTGCTATCTCTGTGGTGAATTCATCACTCTTCTTGTTTTTTCCATCTGTCATTACTTTGAATTTTTTGACAGTGGACTCTCCCTCTTGATAGAATTCCCACTTTACTATATCTTTTCTCTTTCTGTCAAAAAAGAACTCATTAGGGGGGAGTTCCTCTGCCCTTATAGGCCTCATCTCTTCACCAAATATCCATCCCTCGCTATCGTCTCCCTGTGCCGACTGCAAGGGTGTGACAGAGGTGATGGGTTGTCCGATCTGCTTCGCCGCCTTTCCTGGTGTGACGAGTGAGTCCTGCTCTTTCGGAGGATCAGAGGTCTTCGTCTCTGTCCCTGTCTCTGGATTCTGAGTTTCAGGCGGGTTAGTGTTTTTCACTTCCATCTCTGGACCATGTTCCTTGGGTGGGTTAGTAGTCCCTTCTTCTGTTTCAGGATTCTTTTCCTGCTCGGGACTCTTCTCCTGCTCGGGATTCTTTTCCTACTCGGGGCTCTTCTTCTGCTCGGGATTCTTCTCGTGCTCGAGATTCTTCTCTTGCTCCCCTTCCTGACATTTTTCGGGGTTAGAAGTTTTCCCCTCAGAACTTTCGGCCTCCTTTTCTTTATCCTTGGAAAGTCCTAAACCTCCCAGCACCACGGGGAGACATCTTTTCCTATGTTCTTGAAATTTTAAAACAGAGGCCCTATCTTCGGGTGCTAGAGATCTGATTCTAAATTGCACTTCCGAATAGGACCTCGCCCCTCGGAAAACATCATCCGAGGGCGAACACTCGTGTTCAAACCTCTTTAATCCACAATTCCCCAAATGGGTGCTTACAATTCTCTGTGGATCATGCTTTTTTTACTCAATAGAGACTAGGCTCAAGTCTTCTAAGGTTGCAGCTTCAGCCTTAGCATGTCGGAAATCTAATAAGGAATAGGAATTAAGCCGAACAGGGAAAAACGACCATACCTTCTTTGATGACGCTTTGAGCTCTTTACTCACTCCGCTAATTACTGTTTGTCGCGCAATCTCTCGACAGGCCAGCTTGTCGGGGATGAACAACGATAGCGCCAGAGGAGGGACAACAGCTCCGAAAACTCTAAAATAGGAGAATTCTTCTTCTATGTACCAGTCCGCGATACTGCTTAGATTCGCAGCAATGCTATCCGAGATGCAGGGTGGCGAAAGACCAAAAATGGCGATGTGCAGGGGCACGATCACCCAGTTGAAAATCTCATAAATAAACTTATTTTCATTATTTTCCCACAGCTTGTCATGGTACTCATGCATAGTTTTTTCTTGGGTTGGACTCCAAGCCCAATTCATCAAAGGAAAAGGTGTCATGGAGCATATTTCGTCCATGATATACGCGGACATGAAGAATCCGGATGGTCTCTCGGCTACTTTTTTCTCCCGGTACTCTGTGACTTTGTTGAACAAACTGTTGGAGAGCATCTTAGCCCAATTAAATGAGAAACCTTCCGCTACCCGAAAGATGAGAGGTACCCACTGGATGTAAAAATGCACGGTATCCTCCCATCTGAAAAGTCGACATGTCATCATCGCCCCATACATATATTGTGGCTCCAGGGAAGCAATAGAATACACGCCCTTGTCATTCTCTCTGAACGTCGCGGAGCGCGAGACCCAAACTTTAATCAAACCAGGCATGGTTTTGTCATATTCCTCGCATTCCTTCTTTTTGAATTCCTCCAGGAATTCTTTGCCATATGTATATTCAGAAGTTGCTGGGCGCTTATACATAGATTGGATATGATCTGGTCTGAAAGTCCCGACCATGACCTGTCGGCCATTTACGATAGTTCTGGCGGGTAGGTCTATGTGATCCAATGCCCATCGGATCATGTCTTAGTATGGGAGCAACCGAGGTCTGGTTGCAACCAGGTGCATTCCGGACTGAACAATTGTCTTATACTTAGTGTTCAGGTCGTCCTTTACAATATCATTGTCATCGTCATATGAGTCTGAATAGTTTACGAACTTGGATTGTAGAATGTCTTAAATAAACGACTAGGTGGGTACTGAGCCGCCAGTCCGAGGTGAAGTATCTGAGACGTTGTCTGGACCCTGCGCTGCAACCTCGACACTCGCTTTCGCTGCTCTCCTCGGAGCCATGGCTGATGCTTGCTTTTTCGCTCTTCTGCAATAGACCTGTGTATACATGCGGAAATGAGTTCCCTCGAAGAAAGGTGAGCTCTGTGTGCTTTATGAGAAATGTTCAAAAATAATGAAATTCTCGTATATATTTGAAAACTCTGTACCTTTTGAAACAAGTCTGTCAAATCACAAGTAAAACCAAATTTAATGTATAAATCCGATCTTATTTATTCATGGATTTACCCTAATTCTTCATTAATGTCATCAATGTTCGACAGCTTGATAGGAAATCGGGTTATGGAAAGCAAGTAAATACCTCGTGAAGTGTGCCAACCTCGATGCGCAGGATGTATCTCGTTTAAATTGAAATTACAAATCTTAACGACTTAAATAATTTTCTCGCTTTTCGCTGCATCATGAATTTCCTTTTTACATTTCGACTCTTCGACTCGCGAGACTACGAGTGCCGATTTTAGCTTAATTACCCGTAACCGTGATTTGGCGCATATTTAATTATATAATTAATTTATTTTCCATATCGCGACTCGGAACTTTGGATACAGACTTTTGGACAAATGATATGCCGAGTCGCGATATCGCGACATCGCGATGTGGCGATAATTAAGGCCCAAATTACGGGAAAAAAATCTTAGATTAGGCTATTAATTAATCTTGTTATAATCATCTCGCAACTTCGTGAGTCAGGGTTTTAGGCACCTTATCTTTATGATAGAAAGTACCGAGTGGCGAAGCGCCGAGAACTAAATCTAACCATGGTTAGTTTTTTAATCTTTAACTTCTGACCAAGGTTATTATAGGGTTATCGTGTTCTCGGCTATCGGGGCTGTAAGAACAAAAACTTGGGTTTGACGCATGCCGAGGCGCAAAATCCCGACGACGTCTAATCATGGGTTAAAGGTTTTACCCTAGTTAATGCCTTGGGTGAAAATTAAAATCGAGTTTGCCGTTTCGCGACTCGGGACTTGTGAATTCAAAAATTAAAGTGTCCGACTTGCGAGACTCCGAAACAAAACAAAAGAGCTTACATATTTGCGAGAATGGTTCTGTTTTGGAAGCAGGAAAATCATTTCTGTTCAGGAGACAAGATTTCCAGAGTTTTAAGATTTCGGAAGGAGAAGAAAAGCAACTTTTGATCTTAAGTATCAAAAATTGAAAATTGCGTGAGGTGAAAAACAAGGGCGGCTCCAACTAGGGATCCCGCTTCCCTGTGAGGTGGGAAGAATAGTAGACCAGGTGCCAAAATTGGGTAAATGGAGTCATAGGCTAATATCAACAGAGAAATTAAGGAAAAAGATAGAAGGGGAGGGAAATTTCGTTTGGAACCCCAGATTTTTTTTTCGAACTCAGATAGTCTTTCTAAACACAGCTGAAGTCACTTTCGCAATTCTCCCTTTCTTGCTACTAAGTTTGGGGAACGCTTTAAGACAGTCGTAACGCTCCTAGGATATTCAACAGGTCTTGTGATTCTTAGATTGCATCAAAAGAATGATATTATTTAATCTAAAATAGGGAAGTCCCGTCGGAATTTGGGGAAATGATCAGGTTTTTAGAAAGCATTGATTACCAGAGTAGATTGATGTTTACGTATAACAACCTTACAGATCTCTCAGACATTGCTTCACTGCCAGTGAGCCTGTTCAGTACCCCAGTGAAGTTGTCTGACCCTTTTTCACTGAATTTCTTTTCACCACTTCGGAAAATATTTATGCGTTTAAACGCTAAGACGAGGGCAATCATTTCTGAATTTCCTTTCATCATCTTAATGGACTAGGTGGGGGAAATCATTTCTGAATTTCCTTTCACCACCTGTCTCAGTATTTACTTTTGAAACATGAAGATGGGAGCAATCAATTTATATTAGGGCTGAGATCTGTGTAATATTTTTTATCAGAGGTATGTCAACTTATTTTGATTACTCGATATCAACCTTCCTTTGACCCTCACAAGACCTTTAGTTCTTAGGGAGACAGGGGAGAATAATAAAAACTTTAAGGGACATCCTATTCAAGCAAGCTTTGTTTTTTTCGACGCTGTTGAAAAACCTAGGAAAGTTAGGATCACTATAAACGTTCCTTAACTTAGCAAAAGATCAAGTAGTTGTGAGGACCAGCTTTCTTATTAAGATTTGTTCCGAAATCCCTGAGGTTTAAAACAAAAAACTTTTACTCCTTTGCAAAAATTCGGGAAGATAGTGACTTGCTAAAGTTAGGCTCCAAATATAGACAGAAAACAAGGTAGCAATTCAATGGCTTAATATACAAAAGGTGACAACAGTTCGGGACTGTTTTTCGGATATATTTAGGAACAAAATGTATGACTGACTGTTTTTGGATTTTAATATATTCACTCAAATTATTTGTTTTGAGGATTATGAAGTAAAAAATAATCCCATTATCTGCTTTTTATATTTCAATTTGAACAATATTACCTTAGATTGCTAAAACAACCTTTCATGATCAGAGTATTGAAAAAACTTACCTCTGTCTTTTCTTTTCAATTTCTTTGTGGGCTATGAATTATCTTATGTATCACCTGTTTTATGTCGTCCTATTTCCCACACCGATTTGCACCTTATTTCTTCAGCTAGTTTCATCTGCAACTGGAATCCTGCAAAAACAAATATGAATTTGATTTAAAGTGCGTTGAGAATTTAGGAAGGAAAACCAAAAATTGAAAATAAAAGCTTGAGCAAAAACATAAATATGCACAAAAACTCATAATAAAATTTATTTATTTATAATTATATATATACAATTTCTTATTTTTCATTTTATTTTATTTCCTTTTTCATCTGACGACTGTCAAGTCATGTAGTGCTTTAGATATCGCCCGTTGACAGGGGCGCTGAGAACTTCTCCATCAATATTTTCCAGGAAAAAGGAATTTTTTCCTTCTGGAGCCGAGACCCTGAATGGTCCATACCAAATGTGGTAAAATTTGCCATGCTTCGCGGCTTCTTCCCTTCTCGCATCCCATCTTAACACTAAGTCACATGGGAAGAACTCTCTGTCCTTTGCTTTGAGATCGAACAATGCTTTCATATTGTCCTGGTATTTCTGCATTCTCTCATCAACCTCCACTCTGAGCTGTTGAACCTCAATCAGTTGGTTAATTCTTCTGGTTATATGTTTGGTCTCTTCGTTTTGATCCTGCCATAATTTCATCACTGGCAATGCTAAGTTTATAGGCTGAACCGTCTCGATCCCATATACCATCTGAAACGGCGAAATGCCGATAGACCTTTTAGTGCTGATGCGGTTTGCCCACAATGCGTGCTTCAAATGGACATGCCAGGACCTCTTGTTTTCGTTCAATACTTTTTTGATTACGTTTACCAGGCTCTTATTAGATGATTCAGCCAGCCCATTTCCCTAAGGGTAATAAGCAGTGGAATGAATGAGAACAATACTGTACTTTTGGCAGAAGTCTACCATAGCCATGGACTTGAAAGCCTGGGCGTTGTCAGTGACGATCTTTCGGGGACACCCGAATCTTGATAAGATGTTATCTTCCAAGAAGTCGATCACCACCGAGTTTGTTTCCCTTTTAGTTGGAATTGCTTCCACCCACTTTGTAAAATAATCTGTGGCCATTAAGATCCACTTATGCTGAGCACTGGAATGGGGATTAATTTCCCCTATAAAGTCTAATCCCCATTGTTGAAATGGGGCTTCAGTTTTGACTGGAATGAGTGGTAGTGCAGGGAGTTTCTGCTTACCAGCGAATATTTGACACGAGTAATAGGCACGTACTTTGGCATTGACATCCGAAAATAGTTTCGGCCAATAGTATCCGGCCCTTAAGATCTTGTAGGCTGTGTCTCTCCACGCATGGTGTCCTCCACAGATTCCTCCATGAAATTCCTCTATGACACGTGGAGTTTCCGTCTCAACCAGACAGACCAGTAAGAACCCGAGTGGATCCTTCCAGTATAGTTGATTCTCTGAGATGCAATACTTTACAGCATGGAGTTTTAAAGTTCTGTATTTGGTTGGTGTTAGTCCATTTGGACATTTCAGGTTTAACAAAAAGAAAACTATATCTTTATACCAGCCTGACGACATGAATTTTTCTTCAACCTTGTTTGGATATGTCTTGTCATCCGGCTCTTGCAAATGTGTGTCTTCATCTTCCCCTTGTAGGCAATTAATGTCAAGGGCTCTAAGGTTCGACTCAGCCAAGATTTTAGCAAGACCCTTTCCTTTTATCAATTTAGTTGGCTTGATTTCCAGATCAAATTCTTGTATTTTAGCGAGCCAGCGCCCTCGTTTTCCATCACTATCTGGCTGTACCAATATATCCTTCACAACACTGGTTGGTACGTACGCGATAAT
>ML804560.1:89708-107628 GCA_009831015.1 Picea engelmannii | reverse complement strand
ATCATTTATGTTTCTGGTTGAGATACGCAGAGGTCAGTATGATCACCTTCTTCTTCTTCATTAGACGGTTGAGGAGCATTTAAGGATTTCTCATAATCTTCCCTAGTCAGAAATGGCTGCAAACACTCATCACCGAAACATGCAACTTCATCTTCTGAATCTCCGAAATCTTGGAGGTCACTTGCTCCTATAAAATTTTCGTTTTTTAGTGGAACTTGTATTTTTTGATCTTCATTCTGTATTTGCCTCTGTTGATTTTGGAGATTTGGGTTTCTCCTGAAGTCCCTTTTGTTAGAAGAATCAGCTTTAGCCTGATCCAACTCCATCCTAGAGATTTTGTTAGACAGATCTTTAATTATTCGTTCCATATCATCCACTCTGTCGTCAGTGTATTTATTTGACCCGGAAGGACCCGCTGGTTCCCTATAGCGTCTATTTTCACGGTTGACTGTTTCTACTTTAGCCTTTAACTTACCTGAAGCCATCATATTAGATTCTATTTCGACAACATCGTCTTGCATTCTATTTAGGGTGGCTCCTCTTCTTTCTCGCAAAAGCAATGCAAAATCAGGTTCGAAAGCTCCCGCAAAGGTTACTTTGGCTAAGGGTTCGAAAGGTTTAACAGCGGCTGGAATTTTATTATATAGTTTGTTAAATCTCAAAATAAATTCCATAACTGTTTCTGAGTTCTTTTTCTTTAGAGACCCAAAATCGGTAAGGTAGTATAAGTGATCCTTTCTCTCTCCCCATTTCCTGAGGAAAGTGTCTTCCAAGGCGTTATATGTCCGAATAGATGCTGCAGGAAGACTCTGAAACCAAGTTTGGACCTGTCCTTCGAAGGTTTGGAAAAGTAATATCAAATAGACATCCTCGTGCTCAATACCGCATATGTCTGCGAACTGGTCAAAGAAGTTTATATGCTCGGCTACGGTTAGATCTCCCTCCCCAGTGAACTTAGGAATATTTTTGATGTAGTTGTCAGGTAAATCATGGAGGGGAACGGGTAAAACCAGGGGAGCATATCTCACTGCTACTTTTGCAAATACTCCGGGAGGAGGGACATTTGGATGTCCTCCACCTCCTCCTCCAACGCCTACCATCGACTTGGGAGTAGGAAATGGGGGTGTAACACACTCTTTTGAATCAGGTGGAACTGGGAAGTTCTGATGAAAAAAGGATGGTATGTCAAATGATAACGATCTTTCCAAAGGACCTTTTCCCTTGTTTATAGATGGGAAATTTTGATGTGGCTCACTCCTAAATTCTGAGTAGTCTGTTTCCAGATCTTTGGTATCAGACAGAGGGCTGTAGGAAGTAAGAGGTTCTGAAGGGAATTTAGTCTTTACAAGTGGGTTTTTGGGTTTATTAATTGAAGTAGTTGCCTCAAACGAGCTTCTCGCTCTTAAAACTTTTTCAGTATTATTAACAGGCGTAATCGGCTTGCCATCCGGGTTTTGTCTAGTATGCCTTCTACCAGACGCTAGTTTGTGTTTCAGTGGAGTCGCCAAGTGAAATATTGAAAAGCCTTGAAACTGTGTGTACTCTATGTTCACTATCAAAGAGTAACACTATCAACGAAATAATTTGTCGTTTTCCCAGGGAAAATATTTCGTAACTTCATTCCCCAACAACGACGCCAGAAAGATGTTGTTCCTGAGTCTGTACCTAAGGCTTTAAAGTACAGTGTCAAGGCATCCGAAAGTATACAAAAGGTTGATACAAGATTATACTAACCTTCGGTATGGAAACTAATAAGGGTTTCTACGTTCTTGTTGTCTAGCTTCCAACTGTTCCTCGGTGGTAATATCTTGCTCAATGGCTGCCCATGAACGTTCTAATTCTTCCCGAGTGTTAGCTGTTTTAAGAATTGTATCAAAGAGATTTAAAGCGATATGAGTTTGATTAGAGAGTCCGGGTTGAATATTAGGTTGAGTTACTGCAGAGATAGTCATTTAAGGAACAATACCAGTATGGAAACGATTTAGGAAGAGATTTTAACGCTGTTTCAATTTGGTTTTTTAAGTGGTATTTTTTGCATGAAGAACAAAATGGGAATGCAAACTGAAGGCCCTTTCCCGTAACTGTATTTCTTTTAGTAAAAGATATGGAATGAGAGAAAAACATTTAGCTGTGGATAACGTAAGGTTCCTGTCAATAGAAACTCACACATACATAGAAGAAGAGATTGACATAGAAATAATTGACATAGTGTAACTAAATATAAAATTCTGTAAATGCAAATTGGTCTTACACCGGCTGATAGCTGGTGCAGAGGAAAGACAAGACACAATTACAGAAAGATGAAATCCCTTCACTATAGTAGTGGTCGTACTAAATTATAGTGATACACGTCAATTACGAAGAGTGAATTGAAATGAAACAAGAAACATAACGAAACAAACTTGCAACACAGTCATGACGGAATCAGGAATCTTCGAATTTGCTTGTATTAACTCCTCCAATGCAAAAAATACATTATAATGTTTGCCAAAAAGTCCAGCCCTTGGTTCTTCTTTTGGTGATCTATTTATATAAATTTTCCCTTCCCTACTCCTATTTTCAAAAAAGTGCCAGCTGCCTGCCTTTACGTGACTTAGTGCATATTATACATCTGTCCATAAACTGGATACAAGTTGTGAAAGCTCCGCTTGGCAGCTGTGAGGGGCGAAAACACTCCATCTCTTCTAATTTGTTTTCAAAAAGGGCCAGGTGCTTGTCTTTGCATAGACTCAGTGCATATCCTACATCTGTCCATGAATTGGGATACAAGCTGTGATGGCTCTGCTTGACAAATGGCTTCGGAAAAATAACACTCTCGGGATAATTGTGGAAGTTTATTCCCCATATGTGTATCAACCATATCAAGGGCGTCGAGTTGTGTGCTGGGTTGAATAAAATGTCCATCAATTTGAGCCATGTCTACCCTGTCCATCTTAGAGATCTTTGCCAAATTTCTCTCATTTTTTCCCTTCATGTCGAGGGAGATTCGCTCTATATTCATCTGCCTTAGCGTCTCTGTGTCACCTCCACTCTCCATCCCTAACAACTCACCATTTATGGCTTTGAAAATTTCTTCTAGTGAATTTGTCACTTTTTGAGCCTGCTCCTTGCTTAAAGTAATATCATGTTCCCATTTTTTTAACAAAATATTACCCCTAGTTTGTTCGGCAATGGTGAGTCCGGGGGGCCCTGCTGAAAATCTGTTGTTGGTGGCTATCACTGCTTCTTGGAAGGCGATCCGAGCAGCTTCTGCATTTCTTTCCTTGAGAATCAGATTCTCAGAAATCTGATGCATTAACAGGCAATCTTCTCGAAACTCCCCTGCTTTGTTTAGCAGACTCTGTTGAGCAGAAGAGATCCTTCTCCGAATATCGATTGCTCGGGATTTAACAATCTCGATGTCGACAACCTTGCTTTCTGCGACCTCCAACTGAGCCTGTAACTATGTGATCGTATCCCTCTGCTGACCCGACTGCGCCCGACCATCTTGGATCACTGAATTTGCTTGTTCCAGCTTGGTTTTGAGGACTTCGATTTCTTTCTTATCGACCAATTGGGCCAGCTCTATTGCTCCACTCGCTTGACTCTTAGCGTCTTCCGCAGCCGAAGCTACTTGGGCTTCAAGAGTCTTGATCAGTCGATTCTTTCTCTTGAGCTGATTTTTCAACATCGCAACCAAGAATTGGTTTGCTGACTTATACGCTCCTAGCGTCCCTGCTATCTCTGTGGTGAATTCATCACTCTTCTTGTTTTTTCCATCTGTCATTACTTTGAATTTTTTGACAGTGGACTCTCCCTCTTGATAAAATTCCCACTTTACTACAACTTTTCTCTTTCTGTCAAAGAAAAACTCATTAGGGGGGAGTTCCTCTGCCCTTATAGGCCTCATCTCTTCACCAAATATCCATCCCTCACTAACGTCTCCCTGTGCCGACTGCAAGGGTGTGACAGAGGTGATAGGTTGTCCGATCTGCTTCGCCGCCTTTCCTGGTGTGATGAGTGAGTCCTGCTCTTTCGAAGGATCAGAGGTCTTCGTCTCTGTCCCTGTCTCTGGATTCTGAGTTTCAAGTGGTTCGGTGTTTTTCACTTCCATCTCTAGACCATGTTCCTTGGGTGGGTTAGTAGTCCCTTCTTCTGTTTCGGGATTTGTTTCCTGCTCGGGACTCTTCTCCTGCTTGGGATTCTTTTCCTGCTCGGGGCTCTTCTTCTGCTCAGGATTCTTCTCCTGCTCGGGATTCTTCTCCTGCTCCCCTTCCTGACGTTTTTTGGGGTTAGAAGTTTTCCCCTCAGAAATTTCATCCTCCTTTTCTTTATCCTTGGAAAGTCCTAAACCTCCCAGCACCACGGGGAGACATCTTTTCCTATGTTCCTGAAATTTTAAAATATAGGCCCTATCTTCGGGTGCTAGAGATTTGATTCGAAATTGCACTTCCGAATAGGACCTCGCCCCTCGAAAAACATCATCCGAGGGCGAACACTCATGTTCAAACCTCTTTAATTCACAATTCCCCAAATGGGTGCTTACAATTCTCTGCAGATCATGCTTTTTGTACTCAATAGAGACTAGGCTCAAGTCTTCTAAGGTTGCAGCTTCAGCCTTAACATGTCTGAAATCTAATAAGGAATAGGAATTAAGCCGAACAGGGAAAAATGACCATACCTTCTTTGATGATGCTTTGAGCTCCTTACTCACTCTGCCAATTACTGTTTGTCGCGCAATCTCTTGACAGGCCAGCTTGTCGGGGATGAACAACAGTAGTGCCAGAAGAGGGACAGCAGCTCCGAAAACGCTAAAATAGGAGAATTCTTCTTCTATGTACCAGTCCGCGATACTGCTTAGATTCATAGCAATGCTATCCGAGATGCGGGGTGGCGAAAGACCAAAAATGGCGATGTGTAGGGGCACCATCACCCAGTTGAAAATCTCATAAATAAACTTATTTGCATTATTTTCCCACAGCTTGTCGTGGTACTCATGCACATTTTTTTATTGAGTTGGACTCCAAGCCCAATTCATCAAAGGAAAAGGTGTCATGGAGCATATTGCGTCCATGATATATGCGGACATGAAGAATCTGGATGGTCTCCCGGCCTGCCTTTTTCTCCCGGTACTCTGTGACTCTGTTGAAAAAATTGTCGGAGAGCATCTTAGCCCAATTAAATGAGCAACCTTCCGCTACCCGAAATATGAGAGGTACCCACTGGATGTAAAAATGCACGGTATCCTCCCATCCGAAAAGTTGACATGTCATCATCGCCACATACATATATTGTGGCTCCAGGGAAGCAATAGAATACACGTCCTTGTCATTCGCTCTGAACGTCGCGGAGTGCGAGACCCAATCTTTAATCAAACCAGGCATGGTTTTGTCATATTCCTCGCATTCCTTCTTTTTGAATTCCTCCAGGAATTCTTTGCCATATGTATATTCAGAAGTTGCTGGGAGCTTATACATAGATTGGATATGCTCTGGTATGAAAGTCCCGACCATGACCTGTCGGTCATTTACGATATTTCTGGCGGGCAGGTCTATGTTATCCAATGCCCATCAGATCATGTCGTAGTATGGGAGCAACCGAGGTATGGTTGCAACCAGGTGCATTCCCGATTGAACAATTGTCTTATACTTAGTGTTCAGGTCGTCCTTTAAAATATCATTGTCATCGTCATCTGAGTCTGAATAGTTTACCAACTCGGATTGTAGAATGTCTGAAATAAACGACCAGGTGGGTACTGAGCCGCCAGTCCAAGGTGAAGTATCTGAGACGTTGTCTGGACCCTGTGCTGCAACCTCGACACTCGCTTTTGCTACTCTCCTCGGAGCCATGGTTTACGCTTGCTTTTTCTCTCTTCTGCAATAGACCTGTGTATACATGCGGAAATGAGTTCCCTCGGAGAAAGGTGAGCTTTGTGTGCTTTATGAGAAATGTTCAAAAAGAATGAAATTATCGTATATATTTGAAAACTCTGTACCTTTTGAAACAAGTCTGTCAAATCGCAAGTAAAACCAAATTTAATGTATAAATCCGATCTTATTTATTCGTGGATTTACCCTAATTCTTCATTAATGTCATCAATGTTCAGCAGATTGACAGGCAATCGGGTTATGGAGAGCAAGTAAATACCTCGTGAAGTGTGCCAACCTCGATGCGCGGGACGTATCTCGTTTAAATTGAAATTACAAATCTTAACGACTTAAATAATTTTCTCGCTTTTCGCTGCATCGTGAATTTCCTTTTTACATTTCGACTCTTCGACTCGCGAGACTGCGAGTGCCGATTTTAGCTTAATTACCCGTAACCGTGATTTGGTGCATCTTTAATTATATAATTAATTTATTTGCCATATCGCGACTTGGAACTTTGGATACAGACTTTTGGGCAAATGATATGCCGAGTCGTGATATCGCGACATCGCGATGTGGCGATAATTAAGGCCCAAATTACGGGAAGGAAATATTAGATTAGGCTATTAAGTAATCTTGTTATAATCATCTCGCAACCTCATGAGTTAGGGTTTTTGGCGCCTTATCTTTATGATAGAAAGTGCCGAGTGGCGAAGCGCCGAGAACTAAATATAACCATGGTTAGTTTTTTAATCTTTAACTTCTGACCAAGGTTATTACAGGGTTATCGTGTTCTCGGCTATCGGGGCTGTAAGAACAAAAACTTGGGTTTGACGCATGCCGAGGCACGAAACCCCGACGACGTCTAATCATGGGTTAAAGGTTTTACCCTAGTTAATGCCTTGGGCGAAAATTAAAATCGAGTTTGCAGTTTCGCGACTCGGGACTTGTGAATTCAGAAATTAAAGTGTCCGACTTGTGAGACTCCGAAACAAAACAAAAGAGCGAACATATTTGCGAGAATGGTTCTGTTTTGGAAGCGGGAAAAGCATTTCTGTTTAGGCGACAAGATTTCCATAGTTTTAAGATTTTGGAAGGAGAAGAAAATCAACTTTAGATCTTAAGTATCAAAAATTGAAAATTGCGTGAGGTGAAAAACAAGGGCGGCTCCAACAGGATCCCTCATTTGCTGCTACCACCCCCATGATGTTCACTCATTTCATGGGGACAGATCCTTCCACTCTGCATTATGGTATGCAAAATTATAATACTCAGTCAATACCTTGGGTCTATAATCATTTTTCTAATGGTATGCCAGACATGTCTTCACACTTGCCATCCTTTGTCTCACCTCCTTATGCGAATACAAGTTTTGGGTCTGGGGGCATGATGCCTCCTTCTTATCCCTCTCCATTTGGTGGGAGTCATATCCTTCAAACACCTCTTACGGTAGGAGGTTGGAATATTCCTTCCTACGAATCCACTATGCAAAAAGTAAGTGCCCAATTAAGCAATCATTCTACTTGTTACACTCCATCCACTTATCCTTGTTTCGCTATGTCAGTTCCTACGAACACTTTTCCCATGGCGAACCTTCATTTTCCCTTTGGTGTTTCATTTGGGGGGAATTATTTTTATAGTATGGGAAACGCCCCTCATGAAGTTCCTTCACCTGGGGGAAACATATTTCCTCACATGAGTAACCCTTGTCATGTCGCTTTATCTTCGCAAGTGAATTCCTTAGTGTCTATGCCCTTACAACCCTTTATGAATCAGTATGGAGGAGGATACTATCCTGTTGGATAGGGATAGGGCTTAAACTAGGATGCTTCCAGGACTGCAATTTCTCAGAACCAATCTTTCCTTGGACCTTGGTCTCAAATGCTGCAATCTACCACCGCCACAAGTCCAGTCATTGCGTGTCATATTGGTGTTATATCACCAACCTTTGCTATCCATGTTGGATATTAGTCGATAAACTCTGTGGGTTATGTTGAAGACCTACAACCAGCCACTGCAAGTCATGCTGGGGGCACAAGTCCTGTCACTGCGTGTCATACTAGAATTATATCACCAACCTCTGCTAGTCATGTTGGAGATTGGTCGACAACCTCTGCGAGTCATGTTGAAGACCTACAACCAAACGCTGCAAGTCATGCTGGGGGCACATGTCTGGTCACTGCTAGTCACACTGCACATCCATCACTAACCTCTTCTAGTCATGTTGGGGATCCGTCACCAACCTCTGCTAGTCATGTTGGAGATTTTCTACTAGCCTCTACAAGTCATGCTAGGAGCATGTCACCAGCCATTGCAAGTCATGCTGGTGGAATTAATATGATTGAGAAGCCTAGACGTCTTAGACGTAAGCCTATATTCCTTTGTAGGATTTGTGAAGGAAGTCACCTTACTCGTTTGTGTCTTGTTACTGCTGGGATACCAGAAACATGGGGCTCACCTAAGGGTCCTTCGAGTTCCGAGGCATCTAAGGTTTCACAACACTCTATTCCTTCTTTGGTTGATACAACAGTCATGTTGATGCAATATTCGACTGACACCCCTTTCCCTTTAGGGATTGATGCATCCTTTGACCTTGTTGTCTCACATCCCGTTCAACCTGTGGTCGTGTCGATGTAAAATTCGACCGATACCTCTTCTATGTTCGAGGGTGATGCATCTCTTGACCTTGTTGTCTCGCATATTGTTCAACCAATTGTCATGTTGATGCAATATTCGACTGACAACACTCTTGTTTTTTTGGGTGATGCACCTCTTGACCTTGTTGCCTTGCATCGTATTCAACCAATGGTTGAGGAAATGGTCATATCGATGCAATATTTGATCGACCCCAATCTTCTCTCGGAGAGTGACAAGTCTAAGGAAGAGGTCACGCCAATGAAATTTTTGGTCGATCCCGCTCTGGTTCTATACCTTCTATGCCATGTCCTTACCTTTTCTATTACTTCACCTTCTGAATAAGAGAGAGTTTTACTCTTCCCGATTTCTCTCTCTCCAAGTCTTGAAGAGGTTCCCTTTGATTGGGATGGTCTTGTGGGGTATCCAATGACTCCACCTATGTTTTTTTCAGGAAGAGACATTATCTGATATAACACGGAGATGATAACCTTCGCTAGCAATTTTCCCTCCTCGACTTGAAGATCTTCGGGTCTTCCCAAGCTTGTGTCAGTTCTTTGTAAGATACCAACATTCCACAGAAGGTCCACACGGGAGAATTGGCCTACCCCATGGTTTTCCACCTAGAATATTCCTAAAGAGTTCGAGTTAAGCTCTTTTCCGACTCGTTCAAAAAATGAAAAGATTTCCAAGTGATTTGTCCCTTTCACACTCCTTAAATTGGACTTGAAAGGTCGTGAGTCTTAGTTAAGCTCTTTTTAGACTCCTTTTCTAAAAAATGAAAATATTTCCAAGTGATTTTCCCCTTTCACACTCGTCAAATTGGATTTGAAAGGTCATGAGTCCTAGTTAAGCTCTTTTCCAACTCGTTACCAAAAATAGAAAAGATCGTCGAGTGAACTTGTATTTTTCACACTCGTAAATTGGATTTGAAAAAATGTCTATTTGGCACAAGTTTACCCCTTTTTCACACCAAGTAGACTAGAAGACATAAAAAAGGACATTTTTTGGTGTTAAGTTGTGATTGCATCTCATGCCCTCACTTGCAGTATTGAGCTTTTAGCTGGTTCTCACTTTGCATTATAAACTGTTCCCTAAGCAATTTTTGCATCCTCAACCAAGCAGAGCCTTGTTTATATCCTTTTCAATTTGACACCCTATACCCTAGAGGGAACATCACCCCAAGTGTCCATCTCTCGCATGAATTTCCTTGCATTGAGCATAGGTACATTCCACTGCTGGAACTAGTTTTGCTTACTTGCGACACTCGTTTCCTCCTCTGTATCATAGAATTCATTTGTTATGAAAAAAAAAATATATATGGGCGGGAAGGGAGTACTATATTACAATTGGCAGCAGTTGTGTCACCTTTGAATAGAGCACAAAGTTATTGAGTCCTTGTGTCATCATAATTTTGGGTTTAGCATGGATTTAGGAAGCCGATCTCATTACAGTTTTTTCTCTACTAACTGGTTAATCTTCCAATCCCTATAGAGAACATTATTGATGTCTCCTACATCTAATAGTCACATCATTGAGTCTATTCTACCGAAGTCCACCATATGTCTCATGCTCTTGTTCAAAGGAAGTCTATCAACCTATGTCAGCCATTCCTTAGAACTCTTGACTTTGCATGTCGGCCATACCCTCAATTTGTCTCAGAATCACATGATACTATGGTCTTATCATGCACCCTGGCCCTACTTTCATCATTGGTAGGTCACCTTGAACCCAATAGTCGACATTTCAACATTGGTCGTTGACTAGGTGGTTTCTCTAGTGTTCGACGACAAGACATCTATTCACACTTTGGAATTTGTGCAATGTCTTGGATTCCATTAGCCTTATTGGTGGTTTCCTTGCCTTTGTCAACAATTTTAATCATTGGATGCTATTCAAAGGGTCTTTTTCGTGTACCACTTGCATTTGGCACACATGAAAGACACACATGGTAGTTGGTTCGTGAACATGTTCTTCGTTCGATATCCACCAAATTATGAAGCTCCTTCTTTGTTCCTCATGCTGTCTGATGAGAGATTCCTTAATGCTCTCCTTTCAGTGGGTCTCTTTCCATCGACTTCAGCTCATTTATTATGGATATGGGACTTAGACTTTTATGAGTACCTTGAGACTTGTAGTCATTAGCGGTAGGTTCTCTCACCATTGACAGATTGTAATACATCAATGTCTCCTGATCAATGGATTCCTCAGGTGTTCAACATCGACTCCTTTATTCACACTTGTAGGAATGTAATCGGTGCCTTGATACCTACTTTCATTATTGGTAGGCTATCTCACGTTTGTTAATGGTATACCTCAATGACCGGTAATCAAACGATGTCTCATTGTGTTCAACCTCAACTCCTTTATTCACATGATGTAGACTTGCACCCTTGGTGGATAGTGTAGAAGACTTGAAGACATCACTATGTGGCCACAACTTTCCTGAGTTGTTGCTTCCTTTTCATTTGATTAACACCTATTTGACTACAATAATCATGGGACATCAGATTATACTCCATTGTATACAGATATCTTCAGATTGGTTTTGAGACTGGTTCTACTGGGCCTTGTTTGTGATTATGACAACTTTTGGCATATAACCACATTTGTATTTGCCTATTCATGGCCACGGACACATATTTGGTATATTTTCTGCATGGATCTGCATTGTATTCTATCAACAACTATGGATGTAAATTCAAAGCAAAATGTAATGATCAACTAGTCTTTCCAGCTGGGTTTACACCACTCCACTTCTGGGTTATTTATAATGTATTTCAGCCATCACAGATACTCCTCTGATATCACACATTAGGGGGCATATATTATAACAAGATTTGCCTTACCATAGTTATCTTGCACAGAGGGCCTTTTTCCATTTCCCTATGTAGACTTATCATCCCTTTTTGATGAATCCAAAGATAAAAATACATATTTTTCCACACATACGCACCCTATCTACTATACATCATGCGTATATGCATGCTGCTCCACTATAACCTACGTACATCGAGATTTGTGCCAGAAAATACAAAAATGAAGTTGGGTTTCCATGTCATGACAGGAGATCTCCGATCCTTTCCCTTCCATATACTGGAAAAGTTTCGACTTGACCCTTCAGTTGCATTTTGAAGGCTATAAGAACACAATTTCGAGCTATGAAAAAAATGAGAAAGCATTCAACTTTGAGAGAAAAGTTACTCTGGAGAAATTACTTCATATTGAGTCTGCATCCCTTTGTCCCTCAAGTCTGAACATAAAGTTCATCCCCCAAGCTCTTTCCCTATTATTGAGAGAATCTCATTGTCTCTTTCCTATGAGCTTTCCTTTGGTGGAGGATTGAAGTGGTGGAGGCCCAGTTGGAAGGAACTTGGTTTATTGGTTTTGAACCATTCCGACATGGAAGTCTGTAATCTTTTCACTTATGCTAATTATTTATTAATAGAAATACTCTTTTCCTGTCCAATTGGTATCATGGAAATATATGATTATTATCCATGGGCATATTTGTAATGTTTATTAATGGATTATGCTATCTAGTGTGATAACCCCTTTATATTATCACTATATACTTTCTCTTCTTGTTTGTTGAGAACTTGTTGCAGGTACAAATCTTTGGGTCAAAGTGCTCAACAGTGGAACATCATCAAACGTTGGAACAAGGTAGGCTTCTTTCTTATCTCGCTTGCACATTGGATTATATAGCATATGTTGGAATTGAGTAGATTTCTGCAGTCTTACATGTCTGTTGTGGTTTACCCTGACCATAGAGAGTTTTTCCCTTGTAACAGAGCGCGGTCCCTGATCCAGAGCAATGGAAGGAGGAGGGAGAGTTTGTTCATGGTGTACCTCCTGTGGGATTTCTTCCTCAATTATGCAAGTGGACCAATTCGAGGTAGCGTATGTATCAAAGGTAGAGAAACCAATGAGGGGTGGTGAGTCCTGGGGGTCAGGGACAACATATAGAAGGGAAGGTGGTGGGATTTGAACCGACACTGCTAGAATTTCCTCTTCCACAATGGCCATTGGAGGTTCTTCTTCCACCCTGTCATGGTAGTGCTGAGGAGTTGGGGGAAAATGGGAAAACTGACGAAGCCTTGTCTTATGAGCTACATAATTGTAATACAAAGGCCCTCTCTTGGGATTGTTTCACTCCTGAGGCATGACTGTGCATGTAATAAATATTCTTAGCAAGCGCAATGCTTGCAGGAAGGGGAGAAAAATGATAGGAGAGACACAAACTGCGCCCAAACACAAGAGCTGGTTTGAAGCCAAGTGAAAAGATCCATATATTACCCAAAGTAAATGGAGAGGCGCCAAAGGAGCTAAAGGGACCTGGCTCATGTGTCCTGCACCCATCTCAATATACCAACTCTACTGCATGAGGGAAGCCATTAATGTAGAGCCAAAGTGTCATCTCTCCTACGCGTATGGGCCTTGAATTCCTTGAATTCCACTCATCCTACGAGATATGGATGGGAGGGTGGAAACATCTTCATTTAAATCGTTAGTACACATGTTTTCCACTCGACACCCCATATGGGGGAAGACAATCATGATGAGCAATTTCCATGCATTGAAGCAACAACGGGGGAGCTGGGGAAATTTGTGCATCTATCTAGATATTCTCCTCCATTGAGGTGGGCCCTTCATTGGCCAAGAAGTTTGAAACCTTATTAGCTTCTCTTTTCACATGAGAAGGAATGAGAGTGAGGGTGGGTCATAGCAGGGTCCTGAACATTTCAAGCAAGATGATGAGTCTCCAACTTGGGGAGAATTTCACTGGGTTGGATCCATTGATGATTTTTTAAACAACCGAGATGATCACATGCATTTACCTATCCACTATTAGTTTATTTATGCGGTGATAGGTGGCCAATTGTATTATCTTGATGAGACTCCATAGTTCCACTACATTGTTTGTATCTAGGCCTAAGTGACCAGCCTTGATGTGGATAATTTTCCTAGTGCTATCTCAGAGAACGACCCCAGAACTAGCCGGGATAGGGTTTCCCTTCAAGGTGCCATTAAAATTCAATTTGAAAAATCTTGAAGGGGGGGGCATCTAGGAGGTGGGGATGTGGGTCGGAGAACCAAAACAAGGAGGGCCCTGAAGGTGATGGCCGGGGAGATTTAACTACCAGTTTGAGAGGATAAGGCTTTCAAATGGGTTGCATTGAAGACATTCCAAGGTGTTAGCACTGAGAGTCATCCTCAGATTGCAAGAGGATAATCCCAATACCAATCAAAGGTTTTGTAGATGTAAATGAATAATTGAAGGTCAAATGGACAAAAAATCAATATAAGAATGTTTTAATATAGAATTCTGGGCTAGCATGCATAAGCAAATGAGGTTTTAATTAAATTCACTCAGTGGTTTAAGGATAAATGTGAGTAGATGGAAGACTTTGGTGGGAAGGATGCACCAGTCTGCTATAATCATCAGGCCTTCTAGCAGCTGTTGGGCTCTAAATATGTCCTAAAAACAACCTTAGTTTAACAGTAATTTATCAATCGTGGATTCAACTTTTCCTTCAATAATTAGAAAAGTCTATGCAAATAGCTGTAGAGGTTAAAATCATGTATTCAAAGAAAATATGAGTTTATCAATAATCAAGTTCCTCACACATTCATTAAGATTCTGAAATTAAGATCTTACTCAACAAAATTATAATCTAATCTATAACATGCTGTGAATTTAAGGCATTAACCAAATTTCTGAATTCATCTAGCTAAGAAACAATAATTGAATCTATGAAAATGCTTAATAAACCGATCTATCAATGATTGTCTGACCTGCTAGAAAAGAACAACTAAGTAATGTAAAATTGATAAGGAACAACAAATGTAACTTTAAGCGAAAGGAACAACAAATGCTAATTTAATGAAAAGGGCAGCGTATGCGAAAATGAAAGGAACTGTCAATAAAAAAACTACAACAATGAGAAATGGAACAACAATCGATAACATTCAAATGAATCATCTATCCTCTGTAATTAAATAGCATAATTAATTTATGAAATCATCAACACACTCACACATATATTTTAATTGTTGAAAAATATTAAATCATAGAACTGAAATTAAATTGATACGATTACAGATTGAGACAATAACTCCTTACGAATGGGCCCACGATTTTCAGAAGTACTGCTGCTAGAAACTCAATATGAAAAAATGGTAAAAACACTCAAGGCTTCCATTAACTTCATAACTGGTAAAACATTTACAATAGATTTCTTGTACAGAGCAATTCAGAGATCCAAATGCTTGGATAATTTTCTTGGATATTTCTCTAGGATTCATTGCCCTCTATATATTACAATGATATGGGTAAATTAAGCTATCCCGAGGATTGAGAGATCCTCAAGATTTCTTTTACTATTTATAAAGATTACAAAATAGAGAATCAATCTTCCTCAAAACTTCTTTAGACCTGATTTATTCAACCTCCAATAGTCTACGCATATTCAAAATCTTCTTAGTCGTCTTGAGTTTAACAATATTTGTCCATTCCTGCAATAAAATCAAACAATTCCAACCGAATTTTAGAATTTATCTAGTATCACTCAATAATATTTCTAGAAGACTTTTTAATCATTTTCTATCCTAATTATTTCTATTTAATAGAAAATTCAATCAAGATCATATCATAAACCATGGTGATAAGGAGGATATTTGTACCTTTTTCTCAATTCAACATACCCCCCATCTTATCTTCTTACATGTCCTCATGCAAGCAAAGAGTTTACATGTAAATCAGTGATGCTGAAGGGAGGAGAGGTTTGTTCTTGAGGTATTGTGAACCCATTCTTACTTTTGAGCTCTTCAAAAGAAAGTTCATCCTCCTTACGAATTTCATAATTTCTCTTGTAACCCTCTAGAGGATACAAAATAATAGGAGGACTATATCTTCACCCAATCCAGGCATGCCCTTCATCTAGGATCATCTTGGCATACCTCTCCAACCTGAAGCTAGTTGCATGAAAGTTTTTGAAACCAAAGGGTTCCCTATTCTTGATTTCATTTGGGGAGGAATCCCATATTAGTTTGGAAGCAACAAAGCTTCTTCTTTAAGCTCCCTAAACTATGGTATTCCTAAACATACAACTTGTCTGTGGATAGGAGCTAAGGATTCTACCACCTTCTCTCTTTTCATAAATGTTCTGTGTTGCATAATGGATACAAAGGATTTAGAAGGTTCCCCTCTGATCCATAGGTCTATCCCAGTCTCCCTTTTTATGAAAACCTTGTGTGCTTTAGCCCACCTGGTCTGGTTCTTGGTAAAAGACAAGAATGCTTGAAACTGTGTGTCCCCAATGAAATGATTAGGGTTATCTTTTCTGTTTTATCCCAAGATGAAGTTGTGAATGTATTATTATCACTGAAATTTCGTATGCACATGGTTACAAGAGCTCAGCATCGTCAAACAATAATGAAGTCATTCATGGCCAATGAATTAATCTCACAGCATTAAAAAAGGGCGAAAAACTATACAAAGTAGTGAAAAATTGAAGAGCGCTTTACAGAAGTTGGGCGCGCGTGCACATGCATGGAACAGAAACGTAGCATGCGTGCATATGCTCACGATGCGCGGTTGTTAGCGCAAAAAGCCGCGCACCTGCTAAACGACGCATTTATTGAAGTGGTCGGCCTCCCAACCACTTATGGATCAGCTCCCAAGCCGATTTCACCCTCAAATCTGAGCTGAATCCGAATGGTAGGCTGGTCAAAGACCTAATAATGCCCTAAATGGACTCTTTTCACACTATAAAGTAGTTACACAAAATCCCAAAGCAATGCTATAAAAATCCATGAATGCACCTCATTTTCTCAAGGAATTTCATGTAATGTTATGCTGCCTATATTGTTTTAAGGACTCCATCCTTGACAAGAGAACATTGACACCATTTCATTGAGCAATCCACCTCTCCATTGAGTGGATTTGCAAGGATTTCTTTCATCACCATTTTCGTTTTTCTTGTTGTAAGGAGAGCAAGCTTGTGAGGGTCCAAGAGCCTTCCCTTGGAGGAAGAAGGGAATCATAGTCCCCTTTCTTCTTGGTTCTTTGATTTCATCAATAGATCAGCCTAAAAACATTGGTGATATGGGTCTTTTTGTGTTTGTTATCTCTATATCCCTATGCTTATGATTTTAGCTTGTATTAGTTTAATTCTTGCTTATAGTTTTGTTTTTCTTTCTCTAACTCTTTCCTCTACAGCTGTCATGCTCAGCAAGACCCAACTGGGCATGCAAGCACCTCTTATTTTCTCATCAAGGTGACGAAAAGGGTGCAACATATTGGCGACTCCACTGGGGAATGTTGGAAATATGGCTATGGCAGAGATGACGCAGACTGTCAAGGTTGTCATTGATGGAAATCGGTTGGTTATGGAAAGTGGGGATGTTGAGATTGGGTTCCACTCAGCAAATTTCTCTACAAAAGGATTCCCCATTACGTTAGGTTATCCAAGTGCCCATCGCGTTAGGTTATTCAGGAAAAAGGAGGGAATAAACCTATTTGAAATGTTTCAAGGAAAAAGAGGGAATAAACCCATTTGAGCAATAAACGTTTGAAGGAAATCTTAAATCGATTCAAGCGCCCCCATTGAAACAGAAACAAAGGCTTCTAGTTCAGCCTTCGCCCATGGGGATCCTTGCTGATAAAAACGCACGCCTTAGCCACGGCCATGACTAGCAGCAGCAGTTACCAATCGTTCTCTTTAAGAAACACACGAATAATTCCATTCACAATGCGATTGGTGTGGCCAGCATCAAATGGCTATTATGCACAATCAACGGAGCTTAACATTGCTAAATCCAGAGTTTGGTGGGGGTCCTTCATATCCTTTGACAAGTCTGGAAGATTTTGCCAGTTGGGTGTCTCTAATCACTCTGGACGGTGGAAGGACTTTCAGTCTAAAATTAGACTGGCAGTTAAGACAGGAAGAACACAACGTTGCATGATGTGGCATGCATAGAGGAGGCATGCAAAGAGCCAGTTCAGAAAATCAGGGAGAATGCTGGCATGCGAAAAGTAGAATAAAGAATGAAAGAAAGGGAAACTGGAGTTGGAGTTGAGAAAAGCAAGGAAAACCTCTGCATGTGGAAAAAAAATATAATGTGCTGGAACCAATATGGAAGGGTTGTTGAAGGGAGAAGGAGAGAGAGCTCTGCAGGAGAGAAAAGGGAGAGGAGAATCTGTGTGACAGGAGAAGAAGCTGAGAATGGGTTGCAGAGGACAGTGAAGCAGAGCAGCAGATCAGAGACAGTGAAGAATGCAGAGTAGATCAACAGAAAGGGTAAGCAAGCTATATCAGAATGAACAAGTTGATTTGAGCTATATTTATTTTGGCAAATAAGGGTGGTAGGGTGGTGCTAGGGAGACTTATGTCTCTCTCTCTGCAAGTGGGTGCTTGTAGAATCTGAAGGTTGGT
>ML804560.1:8994-48570 GCA_009831015.1 Picea engelmannii | reverse complement strand
GGAAGTCGGTGCTTCCACCCAGTAGGTGTTGGGATTCTGTGGGAGTTGGTGCTCTCAGCCAGTTGGTGCTGGCAATCAGAGGTTGTAGCCTCTATGAGTTGGTGCTCATAAAAGATGAGATGTAACGCGGTTGAAGCTTGCTTAACATCTTAAGAAGACGAGGTTTTTTTCCCTGGTTGGGTTTCCTCTTGAAAAATCTGTGTCTCTTACTTGTGAGTGAATGTTGTGTGTGATTGCTATTCTTTATGTTAGCTGCTTTATGTTTATAACTCTGAATTTCACAATAAAGTCTCACTGCTGCTAAGATTAATGATTTGAAGTTAAAAACAAGAGAAATTGTTAATAATCTACACTAACTGATTCACCCCCCCCTCTCAGTTAGTTCATACCTGTAACAGGGAATGGTATCAAATTCCTACCTCATTTGGGTTTATTTTTCTCTTCTTTTAGTTTGATTAACTTGTAGGTGCACAAACCGGCCTAGGCCGACCTGTTAACCATTCAATTCAAAGGAGAATTGAGATAAATCCATCCGGATTTTTCTTTCTCGGCCATTTGTCACAGGTGCGCGGGTATTCTACCCCACAGACGCGCATTGTGCACGCATGCGCTTAAGTGACAACCTTTCTCTGTGTGCATGCACTTTCTGACTCAACTCTGTTCGCACGCCTGCGCTCTGTGCGCCTCTGTTTGCACTAGGGGCCACACATTTGATCAAAATTTCACATTGTAAGTTGTTGGGATGCGGGGAAGGCCATTTTCCTTCTTAAAAATGATGTCAAGCATTCTCTAAACACTGCACCACACTTAGTCCCCTCATCATATAAAGGGGTTAGTCAAACACACATAGGCACTTAGGAGGATAAAATCAATTTCCCTTCTTTGCTTTTTGCCACATGGATGGCTTGTTTTGACTTATAAAGATAAGGTGGTAATCATTTTTAATCACATCTAAGATTACATTGGGTCTAGAAGTTGAATTACCAATCAATTAGTATGCTCTTCTCTCGCACCTTCAAGTGACCTTGAGAATCATAAAGAGATTGGGGAACAATTTCATCTCCCTTAAACAAAATTTAAAACCTTTAGGAGAGGACAACAACCCTTCTTGGGACCCCTCTTAGTTTTCTTTTTCAAACACATATTAATATTTTAATGGGCCCATACATGCCCACATGTCACAAAGATAGGATAATGTTTTGATTTTTTGTTTTCTTAGATCAAAACACTAGGGAAGTTTAAAGGTTTGTAACAGGCCCATACATGCCCACATGTTCAATCTAGGATAATTTCAAGATTTTCTAGATTACGTAACAATAGGGAGTTAAAGGATAGTAACGGACCCACATGTCCACATGCTAGCTTTCTAGGGATTTTTGAATTACGCAAGGTTGTACCAAAGGCATTTAGCTAATTAGGTAATCAAACTCTTGTAAGGACCAAGCAAAGTCCACATGCAGCAAGGTGACATCTAATTAACTAAAAATTGGCACACTTTCACTCACACACAAAAGTCACTTTTCACTCACATAGCTTCTTCTTGAAACGTGGAGGTCAAAGTAAGTTTCCTCCAAAGGGATTCCGAAAATACCCCATCTTTTCTTGACGAGACTATCCACTCCCATTGTTAATCAACGAGGTTGGTTTGCACCCCCAACCTCCCAAAACAAATACATCTAAAATCTTTCTAAAAACTCACTAAGTTTTCCTCCACAGGAGGTGCCAAAAGAAAATTTTTAGTCTAGGTAGGATTTTGGGGATAGGCATCCAAATAACTCCCCGTTATCTGGTTCTCACATTGTCAAAACATAGAGGTTGTCAAATAGGGAACTTAAAATCCTCCAAGTCAAGTGTTCCAATCACCATAAGGCAAGGAGATACCCATGAAGGGTTGAAGGTCGAGGTCTAGTTGTTCTGTGCGTCCCCCCTTGAGACACCCACCTCTTGGACGGGATCCAACTCGTGACCCATTTCTTAGGCCAAAAATCTAAATGCTACACTTTGACCGAGGTACCTAGTGACCAACTGTAGGACATCTACCCAGGTGGCAATTGTGGGCTGCAATTGCGACTTGATTGGATTTTGTGTGGCTATTGGGAAATATCGCCAGCTCTTTCGGGATATGCCCCCTTTACCCCTCATTATAACCAATTACTTCATCCTTCACTAGTTTCTCTTCCGGTGACTTCAGACCCCACTGTTGAGTACTATGGGAAGGTCCAGTGCTATTTGAGAGGAAGGACATTATGTCTTCTAGGACACGAGCATTTGATTTTTTTTTGTTTTGTTTCCCCCACATGGACAAAACCCACTTACCCACATATATGTGTCTTTCTCATTTTTATATATGAAGCACATTTGATTACAGTTTGATTTGGATATATATATTGTGTAAACATTCAACGCAAAGGCTCTTGTTTCTATATTTCTCTCACCACTTTTTGCACATATTCACATAGCTAGTCTGACATCATAGGGGAACCACAGAACCCCCATCATTCACGACGCTTGCTCAACCTCCCTCCTATCTTAGGGGGAGTATCTGGTCATGCCCGCTCATCAACACCTCCTTCACACACTCCTGTGAGGGATACTATCTTAGGATCAACTTTGCTTGGTTCTACATTGCTTGGGTCAACTTCCCAAGGTCATCCGTTCACTCGCTCTCCTTTACACGGAAGCGAAGGACCCACTTCCTTTCAACGAGGGAGAACCAACCCACCTAGCCCCCACCAAGGGTCAGGTTCAGAAAACACTATGGACAGAGCTAACCCTCCCTCCCCACTACAGATGCCATATTTGGCCTCTCTCAACATCCCAGATCTCACCAAACTCACCAATGATCCTATATTGCATGACGCCACATGGCCTGCAATGCCAACAAAACTTCCTTCAGACATACCAAAGTTTGAAGGAAAGGCAGGGGATGACCCCGCCAACCATGTCATGAACTTTCATCTATGGTGTTCTTCCAATGGCATTATGGATGATTCCATCAGACTGTGATTATTTCAATGCACACTCACTGGCCCATCAACCAAATGGTATGTCGAAGAAAAATCAGGGTCCCATGCGACCTTTGAGTCATTGGCCAAAGCATTCTTGACCTTCTTCCAATTACCCATCCACCACGGCAATGGTCTAGAACTACTGTCTAACTTCAAACAAACCTCAGCCACACACATCGTTGACCACATTCATGAGTGGCGTAGGCGACGTAGTTTGTGCAAAGCGGAAACCACCAAGCAACAATGTCTTGACTGGTTTCTTAGATCACTTGTCTCTCTCCTTGGAAATGATGTAGCTTCCACCTTCCCTCAATCAGAAGAGGAAGCCATAAGAAAGGCCCAACAATATGACCTCATCTATGCACAGTCAGGGTACTTATACACGGTACTTCCTGATCTTCCAAAACCTGTGCCATTTGGCCAAGACAAACCTGAAATGTCTCACTCAGCAGATGGACTAATCGGTGCCACCACACACCATGGTCCACAACCCCAACCACCACTGATGTATGGAACACCTCAATACCCACCAACATATGGGGGCACTCCTTATTACCCCCCACCCCCTTATCAACAACCATACCCTGTTGCTATACCCCCACCCATCAGTGGACCACCACCGACACCTCCCATACATCCACCTATTCCCACAAATAGTGGTACTCCCTCAACATCAGCTTATAGTACTAGTGAAAGCACTATGCCTTCCTATGTACCTTATGGATCAGTACCACCACAAAATCCATACTTCCCGTTTCCTGGTCCTCCACAACCCATGGCTCCCCCACATCCACATGTAGGGGTAAATTTTGTTCAACCTTTTGCTGCTCAACAATACCAAAATTTTGAACAGTTGAACACAACCAATCCAACTCATCCATCGAACAATGCCAAGAAGAAAGGATGGAACAGGAATAACAACAACCCAGGTCAAGGCGGGAATCAACCCCCACAGAACCAACCAACTGGGGGAAACCAGAACCAAGGGAACCAACACCCCCAAGGGGGAAATAATAACAACAAACGCCAAGGGAGGAATAATGTTAAAACCATCTTCCCTTGTGCCCTTTGTGGTGAGTTCGGTCATTACACTCACCATTGCCCCCAGATCGCTGATTTCAAACATTTGAAAGACTCAGGTAGTCTTCCCCATTCTCCTGCACAAACTGCCCCTCAGCAGGCACCACAACAATAAGTGCAGCAACCCCCTCCCGCCGTGCTGCAAAATACTATTCCACATCAAGGTGTGATAAACACCCAACAGGACACACAACATCCCCCACCTCAGGTAGGACAATACCACAACCCCAACAATCCAGCAGAGCGAACAATTCTCCTCACCAGTGAGGAAGAAATCCTTCTGCAAACCCGTAACCGTTAGTATCATGCACCCACTGAGTCTCCTCCCATCACTTCAGAGATGAATCCTACACCGACGGGACCCCCGTTGGTGATCCCTCACCCTCTCACTGAACCACTACTATGCATCCCTTGCATCCCCTTGCGTATGAATGTCCACAACCCACAGGCTAGGGAAGCTCACAACTATAGTTTGGTAGATGACTTAGCACAATCCTCGGCTGCCATGTCAGTCTTAGAAGTCCTCCAGACTTGTCCCACTCAGCGGAAATCATTACTTTCCTCCTTGGGGGCAGTCGACCCTGCAGATACTCGACTCATCACCTTTGATCTTGACGGCGGAGAACCTCGTCTTCCCGCCTTGATCGCTTTTCAAATACCAGTGAAAATACGAAACATCACAGTTCATCAGTGTATCATCGATGAAGGTGCATCTACGTGCATCATGTCCAAAATAGTATGGCCAAAACTTGGTTCTCCGGAATTCATACCCTCTGCCATCACATTATGAGCTTATGACAAACAACCATCCTCTCCCGAAGGGCTCTTCCAAAATGTCCCCGTTGAACTCGGGGGCAAGACTATTCTCATCAACATCGAAGTTATCGACGCCTCGCTCGACTATAATATCCTGTTCGATCGTAGCCACATGTACGCTATGAAGGCAGTGGCATCTTCCATCTTTCGGACAATGATGTTCCCTCACAATGGGAAGATCGTGACCATCAACCAAGTCTCACATTATGAGCCTAACCCATCTTCCAACCTCGATAACATTCTTCCCCTCATCCACACAAACCAAGACACATATCCACTCGTCGAGATGGGTCCTGGGATTTTTAAAGATCCATCCTTGTTAGGAACATACCATGGAGCACCACCACTCCTTCATCCTACTAATCAAGTATGCATCATCTCATCTAACGGAACTCACACAGAGGATGCTATTCCTCCTCAGGAGGCTTTAGTCATTCCTGATGTCCCAATAGTTGCAGAACCACTCCCACCGGATCCTCCTGCGCACTTGTCGACCCCAACAGTCCACAAATCCACATCCCCTCAGGGGCATAGTCCCATTTGGGAGACAATTCCCCAACCCCTCACTCAAATTCCCTTCTTTTACCCTCCACCAGGTATAGAAGATTTTCAGGTAGTCACAATGCTCACACTACCCAATATGGTGTTAGCAATCCCAGTTTGGTACTTAAACCCACCAGAGATGGTCCCTTGACCATCCTTTCCCCCACAGGAAGGAATCCCTATGAAGATTCCTGTCCTTAACCCCACTACCCCCATACTCACTAACCCCCCTGCTAAAGCTGGGGGCAGGAGGAAGAAGAAGGATCCCACAGCTCCAGTTCCTCCATGCATCCCACCGTCTTGCACACTATGTGAAAAAGAGGGCCACCAAACCAACAACTGTCCATCACTACCTGAATTACAGAATTTGATCCCCCCCAATCAAACTCCCACAACACCCATCACTACTGCTAGTCCCACTACTACCACCAACCCTTCCAGTAGTAAAGGGTTGAGGACCAAATATGCTTGTGCTATATGTTCAGAGTATGGCCATTACACCCATCATTGCCCAGCACTACCGTGCTTTCGACAGACATTAGCGGCTATACGCCAGAACTTCCAGAACAACCCACGCCCTGCTACGTCCTCTTCAAATATCACTGACATTCACTATGTCAACACTTCATTCAATGAACGTATGAGATGCCCTTGCTCTCTCTGCAATTCATTAGCTCATTTTACATACCAGTGTCCTACGATCCTTGAATACAGGCAATGTCAATTGGCCCTGCTTCACTAACCCGTAAAGGTGATAATTGACATTACCTCATCATTAGAGGATCTTCATGTCATTTCTCCCGAGCCCAAGGCACTCCCAATGCCTCCATGGTTCTTAAACAACATCTCTGAGGATTTACCCTACACCCCCCCAACTCTCCTACTCATTCCCCTACGGACACTCTCCACCCAACCACCACGGGTACCCCTTAGTACTTCAATATATTGTTTATGTCAAGTGAACCCTCACCATTTCCTAGCATTGCTCCCTCTGCTTCTCCATCAGAGGGAAACCACACTGTCACTAAGATCACTCCTCACGATCCTTTATATTCCCTCCATTTCCAATGTGACTAGGAAATAATGGAAGAGCTACACCGCCCAGAATCTCCCTGGGATGCACTACATCACCATGCACTCTTCTCTCCACAGGAAGCCCTCATGCCTCCTAACCAAAACCCCATTTACGCAGTCGAAACCAAATATTTATCCCATCAGGGCCTATAGATTGGTTCAACAATCCCATTCCTTCCCCTGATGCTTTTGAAGAAGGTAATATGGCCAACATTTCCCCCACCATCAAAATCGACATTTCCATTAAAAATGGCATCATCGAAGAAATCATCATTGGAGCTGCTTGCACTCCTCAGGAAATCGCCGCATATAAAGTCCTATTCCAGGAATATAGGGATATTTTTTCCTAGTCATACACAGAAATGCCTGGCCTCGATCCCTCTATTTTCAAGCATCGCATCGACACCTGGCCTGACATCACACCAGTTCGCTAGAAACAACAACAGCTAAACCCATCCAAAGCAACGGATATCAAAGCCAAAATTGACAAATTACGTACGGCCGGGTTTATTTACCCCATCGCTTACACTTCATGTGTTTCCAAACCTATACCCATTGACAAAAAATAGGGCATTATCCATGTTTGCACAGACTTTCGCGATCTCAATAATGCATGTCCCAAAGACAATTTTCCAATGCCTTTCATCGATCAAATTATCGACGACTGTGCCGGCCACAAGGCTCTCTCCTTTATGGATGGATTCTCTGGCTATAACCAAATTCAAATCCACCCATCCGATCAGTATAAAACCGCATTCACTACCACATGGGGTACCTTTGCATATCGTGTCATGCATTTTGGCTTAAAAAATGTCGGCGCAACTTTCCAGCGGGCGATAACATACATCTTTCACGATCTGGCGAACATCATCCTCGCCTACTTGGACGACCTCACAACTCGATCCAAGAAATGCACCCAACATCTCGATGATTTACGCATCATCTTTCAATGGTGTCATTAGTATAACATCCGCTTGAATCCTCTCAAGTGTGTGTTCTGTGTCACCGCAGGGCGCCTCCTCGGTTTTATTATTTCCCAAAGCGGTATTGATGTGGACCCCCTCAAAGTCCAAGCTATCACCGAAATTCCACCTCCCTGGAATTTACGACAACTTCAGAGTCTACAGAGCAAAGATAACTTTCTTAGACTCTTTGTTCCCAATTGCGCCATACGCGCACATGGTTTCCTCTGCTTACTACGTAACGACATCCCTTTTCACTGGGACGACTATGCCCGAAAGTCATTTGACGATCTTAAAGCAGCGCTTTCAAATGCACCTTTAATTAGTGCACCTGACTACAATCGCGACTACATCCTCTACATATCAACATCAACCGTATCAGTAGCTGGCGTCCTCATCTAGCTTGGAGATGACAATCGTGAACACGTCATTTACTACGTTAGTAAGAACCTCTCAGGACCACCCTTGAAGTATAAACACTAAGAGAAACTTTCTCTTGCAGTTGTCCTCACAGTTCAAAAACTGCGCCATTACATTCTACTTCGCACCACAAAGGTCATCGCAGATTCTAACCCTATGTAGTACTTGCTCAGCCGTCGACAAGTTAATGGAAAATTCGCTTGATGGATCGTTATCCTTCAGGAGTACGACCTCGAGTTATCAACACCCAAGAGTAAGAAGGCCCTCGTTCTCGCCGAACGTGTCATGGCCCTCCCCTCTTACACCACCATTTCCCCCGTCAACATCGAATTTCCTGACAAACATCTCTTTTACATCGCTTCAGATGATCCTTGGTATGGCGACCTTCTCGTCTACTTACGAACTCAAAATTTCGGTACCCATATATCACGAGATGATCATCGGTGTATTCACCATCAGGCCCCCCGCTATCTCCTCATCGGAGACATCCTATACCGGTGGGGCGTCGACACCATTCTTCATCGATGCCTGACTATTGACGAGGCCGACAGAGTCTTAAATGATTGCCACAACGGTGCATGTAGGGGGCCATCTTTCGGATATATCCACTTTTCAAAATATTATCCGAGCCAGTTAATTTTGGCCTACCCTGTTTCATGATTGCATTCATGTCGTGAAAATATGTGAGCAATGTCAGCTCTATGCCAACAAAGCCCGAGCTCCCCCCGCTCTTCTTCACCCTGTCATTACTGTCGACCCTTTTTGTAAATGGGGCATCGACTTTATGACTTGTAATCCCCCCTCCAGAAATGGTCACAAATATATTGTTGTCGCCGTCGATTACTTCACTAAATGGGCTGAAGCTATGCCCACTTTCAACAACACCACTGACACTGCAGCGCGCTTTTTCTTTAACCATGTCATATCCTGTTTTGGAGTACCACTCCAACTTGTTTCCGACCATGGGAAACACTTTGAGAATGAGATATTCGTCGAACTCTCATCTCAGTTAGGCTTCTCTCACGAGTTTGCCTCACCATATTACCCTCAGTCAAATAGATAGGTCGAGTCCTTTTGCCAAAGTTCCACTCACCATTCCGGGAGCCCAAGGTGTCCATTTTTCAAACCATCTTCAGCCACGGGATCAGCATCCCGTCACCTACATCACAGTTGTCCCTGGGTCACTTTTCATCCTAAGCCCCTGGGGTGCCTTTTTTCATATCATGGTCAGGTGCGCACGCGCATTGTCACATTTATCTAATACATGCTCATATCTTTGATTCTCTTCAGATATTGTTCACTTTGGGTATTTGTTTCTCATATGTGCATGTACTTTCTCCTCATCCCTCGGCATCACCCCTTCAGGTATATACTCAACACTGACATGTAGTCTTTCCCTATGTATCGCACTTTCATTTCCAGTCACACCCTCTGATGTTTACCTCTAGGATCTCCATTCTCTGCTCTGCAGTACCCACGCCTCCATTTTCATCATCGGTACTGTTACTCAATATCATTCTAACCCACATGAGTTGTCCCATTCATAGCACCCTTTGCCACTTTTTGACACTCATGCTGTTCTTCATTACCGTTTAGGGATGGGAGTCTTGATAGTCTTTCATCATGTTGTGAATGAACAACATACTTCTTCTCCTCATTTTGCTAGCTTTCCATATGGAATCCCACATTATCTCTTTACGGTTCTATTTTTTAGCCGCACCTCTGCAGTATCATGAACCCTTCATTTCATCCACCATCAGTTTTCCCATCTGCGAACCTATCTTCATTTCACCTACCTGATACATAAAATCACCAATGGGGCCCCCACCCTTCATCAATTTTCCAAGAAAATTCTACCCTCCCTGGGGCACTCATTTCACACTGGGGCACCCATTTCTATATTTTTACATTTTTTCCCAAAAATTATTCGTTATTTATTGTACAAACACCTTTATTTTCAGTCATTTCATTATCCTTTTTTTTCGTCACCATTGGTGACCTGCTTCCCTCCTTTTGGCCAAACACAACCCATGTTACCCTTGGTTGGAGCATCACTCATCATCTACCCTGGCTGGCATCGTCCACATATTCAGAGTACCCCACAGGTCACTTACCTCTACCCTCTACAGTTGTTCACTTTGTCCTGCCTCTGGAACAACTCATCCCCGGTCCTATCGTCCCCTTGACACTCGACCTCGTTACATGGTCGCAACCACTTTTTATCTCATACATCCTCCAACCAAGGGCAGTCTTGAGTATTCCCACTTTTTGACTTCGTCCATGTACCTCTGCCACTTCCTCACCTCAGTAGATTCCATGCAGTCCTTTACTTCTAGGAGTCGCGTTCCCCTTTTGTCGACATCAACACAATTTTTCCAGAAGGGCGACAGTATCTTGATTCTCATTGTCCATTTAATGAGAGATCTCGAACGACACAGGGTGAAACACCACTGCTCCCTACTGTCGTTGGCCCCCATAACATTCAATGCCAACACTTTCACATGTTTTGTTGGGTCTTACTTTGCGACTATTGTAGTTATTTCTATCATTTTCCGAAGACCTCTGAACTTGGTAGGGCCATCAATTCCCGCATCATCGCCGATACTTATTTCCGTGATCATTGCCTATTATTCAGAGTATGTTACTTTGCAGAATTGTCTTCTGCCTTTATCATCACCGCCCCCGAGGGCGATGCAGTTGTCTACACCAACACTTTAGTCTTTTTTTTTTCAGGGTTACATAACACGAGCAAGGGGCATGCTCGTCTCATTTGTACACAGTTGTATATTTTATGCACCTTATGGAAGGTCGGGTCCTACCGGTTCCTTTCTCCTCCAAAGGATTGCTCTGCACGATCTCACTATTGCTCTATCTTACAAAAACATTCTCAGTAGAAGAAACATTGATGGATTTCGTCTATACATATGCTCCTAACCTCATCCATCAGGGGGCATCTGTTATCACTGAAATTTCGTCAGCACATGGTTACAAGAACTCAGCATCGTCAAACAGTAATGAAGTCATTCATGGCCAATGAATTAATCTCACATCATTCAAAAAGGGCAAAAAACTATACAAAGTAGTGAAAAATTGAAGAGCGCTTTACAGAAGTTGGGCACGCACGCACATGCACAAAACAGGAACGTAGCATGCGCGCATATGCACACGATGCACGACTGTTAGCACAAAAATCCGTGCACCTGCTAAATGACGCATTTATTGAAGTGGTCGGCCTTCCAACCACTTATGGATCATCTCCCAAGCCGATTTGTCCCTCAAATATGAGCTGAATCCGAATGGTAGGCTGGTCAAAGACCTAATAATGCCCTAAATGGCCTCTTTTCACACTACAAAGAAGTTACACAAAAGCCCAAAGCAATGCTATAAAAAGCCATGAATGCACCTCATTTTCTCAAGGAATTTCATGTAATGTTATGCTGCCTATATTGTTTTAAGGACTCCATCCTTGACAAGAGCACATTGGCATCATTTCATTGTTCAATCCACCTCTCCATTGGGTGGATTTGCAAGGAGTTCTTTCATCACCATTTTCCTTTTTCTTGTTGTAAGGAGAGCAAGCTTGTGAGGGTCCAAGAGCCTTCCCTTGGAGGAAGAAGGGAATCATAGTCCCCTTTCTTCTTGGTTCTTTGATTTCATCATTAGATCAACCTAAAAACATTGGTGATATGGGTCTTTTGTGTTTGTTATCTCTATATCCCTATGCTTATGATTTTAGCTTGTATTAGTTTAATTCTTTCTTATAGTTTTGTTTTTCTTTCTCTAACTCTTTCCTCTACAGTTGTCATGCTCAGCAAGACCCAACTGGGCATGCAAGCACCTCTTATTTGCTCACCAAGGTGATGAAAAGGGTGCAACAGATTGGCGACTCCACTGGGGAAAGGTATCAAATTCCTACCTCATTTGGGTTTATTTTGCTCTTCTTTTAGTTTGATTAACTTGCAGGTGCACAAACTGGGCTAGGCCGACCTGTTAACCATTCAATTCAAAGGAGAATTGAGATAAATACATCCGGATTTTTCTTTCTTGACTGTTTGTCACAGGTGCGCGGGTATTCTACCCCATAGATGTGCATCATGTGTGCATGCGCTTAAGTGAGAGCCTTTCTCTGCGCGCATGTTCTTTCTGACTCAACTCTGTTCGTGCGCCTGCGCTCTGTGCGCCTCTTTCTGCACTAGGGGCCGCACATTTGATCAAAATTTCACATTGTAAGTTGTTGGAATGTGGGGAAGGCCATTTTCCTTCTTAAAAATGATGTCAAGCATGCTCTAAACACTGCACCACACTTAGTCCCCTCATCATATAAAGGGGTTAGTCAAACACACATAGGCACTTAGGAGGATAAAATCAATTTCCCTTCTTTTCTTTTTGCCACATGGATGGCTTGTTTTGACTTATAAAGATAAGGTGGTAATCATTTTTAATCACATCTAAGCTTACATTGGGACTAGAAGTTGAATTACCAATCACTTAGTATTCTCTTCTCTCGCGCCTTCAAGCGACCTTGAGAATCAGAAAGAGATTGGGGAACAATTTCATATCCCTTAAACAAAATTTAAAACCTTTAGGAGAGGACAACGACCCTTCTTGGGACCCCTCTTAGTTTTCTTTTTCAAACACATCTTAATATTGTAACGGGCCCATACATGCCCACATGTCACAAAGATAGGATAGTGTTTTGAGTTTTTGCTTTCTTAGATCAAAACACTAGGGAAGTTTAAAGGTTTGTAACTGGCCCATACATGCCCACATGTTCAATCTAGGATAGTTTCAAGCTTTTCTAGATTACGTCACAATAGGGAGTTAAAGGATAGCAACGGACCCACAATAGGGAGTTGTACCAAAGTCATTTAGCTAATTAGGTAATCAAACTCTTGTAAGGACCAAGCGAAGTCCACATGCAACAAGGTGACATCTAATTAACTAAAAATTGGCACACTTTCACTCACACACAAAAGTCACTTGTCACTCACATAGCTTTTTCTTGAAATGTGGAGGTCAAAGTAAGTTTCCTCCAAAGGGATTTCGAAAATACCCTATCTTTTCTTGATGAGACTATCCACTCCCATTGTTAATCAACGAGGTTGGTTTGCACCCCCAACCTCCCAAAACAACTACATCTAAAATCTTTCTAAAAACTCACTAAGTTTTCCTCCACAAGAGGTGCCAAAAGAAATTTTTTAGTCTAGGTAGGATTTCGGGAATATGCATCCAAATAACTCCCCATTATCTGGTTCTCACATTGTCGAAACATAGAGGTTGTCAAATAGGGAACGTAAAATCCTCCAAGTCAAGTGTTCCAATCACCATAAGGTAGGGAGATACCCATGAAGGGTTGAAGGCTGAGGTCCGGTTGTTCTATGCATCTCCCTTGAGACACCCACCTCTTGGATGGGATCCAACCCATGACCCATTTCTTAGGCCGAAAATCTAAATGCTGCACTTTGACTGAGGTACCTAGTGACCAACTGTAGGACATCTACCCAGGTGGAAATTGTGGGCTGCAATTGCGCCTTGATTGGATTTTGTGTGGCTATTGGGAAATATCGCCAACTCTTTCGGGATATGCCCCCTTTACCCCTCATTATAACCAATTACTTCATCCTTCACTAGTTTCTCTTCCGGTGACTTTAGACCCCACTGTTGAGTACTATTGGAAGGTCCGGTGCTATTTGAGAGGAAGGGCGTTACGTCTTCTAGGACACGAGCATTTGCTTCTTCTTTTTTGATTCCCCCACACGGACAAAACCCACTTACCCACATATATGCGTCTTTCTCATTTTTATGTATGAAGAACATTTGATTACAATTTGATTTGGATATATATATTGTGTAAACATTCAACGCAAAGGCTCTTGTTTCTATATTTCTCTCACCACTTTTTGCACATATTCACACAACTAGTCTGACATCATAGGGGAACCACATAACCCCCATCATTCATGACGCTTTCTCAACCTCCCTCCTATCTTAGGGGGAGTATTTGGTCATGCCAGCTCATCGACACCTCCTTCACACACTCCTGTGAGGGATACTATCTTAGGATCAACTTTGCTTGGTTCTACATTGCTTGGGTCAACTTCCCAAGGTCATCCGTTCACTCACTCTCCTTTACATGGAAGTGGGGGACCCACTTCCTCTCAAGGAGGGAGCACCAACCCACCTAGCCCCCCACCAAGGGTCAGGTTCACAACACACTATGGCCGGAGCTAACCCTCCCCCACCACTACAAATTCTATATTTGGCCTCTCTCAACATACCGGATCTCACCAAACTCACCAATGATCCTATATTGCATGACACCACATGGCCTGAAATGCCAACAAAACTTCCTTCATACATACCAAAGTTTGAAGGAAAGGCAGGGTATGACCCCGCCAACCATGTCATGACCTTTCATCTATGGTGTTCTTCCAATAACATTATGGATGATTCCATCATACTGCGATTATTTCAACACACAATCACTGGCCCATCAACCAAATGGTACGTCGAAGAAAAATCAGGGTCCCATGCGACCTTTGAGTCATTGGCCAAATCATTCTTGACCTTCTTCCAATTACCCATCCACCACGAAAATGGTCTAGAAATACTGTCTAAATTCAAACAAACCTCAGCCACACACATCGCTGACCACATTTATGAGTGGCGTAGGCGACATAGTTTGTGAAAAGCGGAAACCACCAAGCAACAATGTCTTGACTGGTTTCTTAGATCACTTGTCTCTCTCCTTGGAAAGAATGTAGCTTCCACCTTCCCTCAATCGGAAGAGGAAGCCATCAGGAAGGCCCAACAATATGACCTCATCTACGCACAGTCAGGGTACTTATACACGATACTTCCTGATCTTCCAAAACCTGTGCCATTTGGCCAAGACAAACCTGGAATGTCTCACTCAACAGACGGATTAATCGGTGCCACCACACACCATGGTCCACAACCCAAACCACCACCGATGTATGGAACACCTCAATACCTGCCAGCATATAGGGGCACTCCTTATTACCCCCCACCCCCTTATCAACAACCATACCCTGTTGCTATACCCCCACCCATCAGTGGACCACCACCGACACCTCCCATACATCCACCTATTCCCACAAACAGTGGTACTCCCTCAACATCAGCCTATAGTACTAGTGAAAGAACTATGCCTTCCTATGTACCTTATGGATCGGTACCACCACAAAATCCATACTTCCTATTTCCTGGTCCTCCACAACCCATGACTCCCCCACATTCACATGCAGGGGTAAATTTTGTTCAACCTTCTGCTGCTCAACAATACCAAAATTTTGAACAGTTGAACACAGCCAATCCAACTCATCCATCGAAAAATGCCAAGAAGAAAGGATGGAACAAGAATAACAACAACCCAAGTCAAGGCGGGAATCAACCCCCACAGAACCAACCAACTGGGGGCAACCAGAACCAAGGGAACCAACACCCCCAAGGGGGCAATAATAACAACAAACGCCAAGGGTGGAATAATGTTAAAACCATATTCCCTTCTTCCCTTTGTGGTGAGTTCGGTCATTACACTCACCATTTCCCCCAGATCGTTGATTTCAAATAGTTGAAAGACTCAGGTAGTCTTCCCCATTCTCCTGCACAAACTGCCCCTCAGCAGGCACCACAACAATATGTGCAAAAAATCCCTCCCGCCGTGCTGCAAAATCCTATTCCACATCAAGGTGTGATAAACACCCAATAGGACACACAACATCCCCCACCTCAGGTAGGACAATACCACAACCCCAACAATCCAACAGAGCGAACAATTCTCCTCACCAGTGAGGAAGAAATCCTTCTGCAAACCCGTAACCGTCAGTATCATGCGCCCACTGAGTCTCCTCCCATCACTTCAGAGACGAATCCTACACTGGTGGGAACCCCGTTGGTGATCCCTCGCCCTCCCACTCAACCACCACTACGCATCCCTCGTATCCCCTTGTGCAGGAATGTCCACAACCCATAAGCTAGGGAAGCTCACAACTATAGTTTGGTAGACGACTTAGCACAATCCCTGGCTGCCTGTCAGTCTTGGAAGTCCTCCAGACTTGTCCCACTCAATGAAAATCACTACTTTCTTCCTTGGGGGCAGTCGACCCTATAGATACTCAACTCATCAGCTTTGATCTTGACAGTGGAGAACCTCGTCTTCCCGCCTTGATCGCTTTTCAAATACCAGTGAAAATACGGAACATCACAGTTCATCGGTGTATCATCGATGAAGGTGCATCTACGTGCATCATGTCCAAAACAATATGGAAAAAACTTGGTTCTCTGGAACTCATACCCTCTGCCATCACATTACGAGCTTATGACGGATGACCATCCTCTCCCGAATGGCTCTTCCAAAACATCCCTATTTAACTCGGGGACAAGACTATTCTCATCGACATCGAAGTTATCGATGCCTCGTTCGACTATAATATCTTGTTCGGTCGTAGCTACATGTACACTATGAAGGCAGTGGAATCTTCCATATTTCGGACAATGATGTTCCCTCACAATGGGAAGATCGTGACCATCAACCAAGTCTCACATTATGAGCCTAACCCATCTGCCAACCTCGATAACATTCTTCCCCGCATCCACACAAACCAAGACGCATATCCACTCGTCAATATGGGTCCTGGGATTTTTAAAGATCCATCCTTGTTAGGAACATACCATGGAGAACCACCACTCCTTCATCCTACTAGTCAAGTATGTGTCATCTCATCTAACGGAACTCACACAGAGGATGCTATTCCTCCTCAGGAGGCTTTAGTCATTCCTGACGTCCCAATAGTCGCAGAACCACTCCCGCCGGAGCCTCCTGCGCACTCATTGACCCCAACAGTCCACGAATCCACATCCCCTCAGGGGCATAGTCCCATTTGGGAGACAATTCCCCAACCCCTCACTCAAATTCCCTTCTTTTACCCTCCACTAGGTATAGAATCTTTTCAGGTAGCCGCCACACTCACACTACCCAATATGGTGTTAGAAATCCCAGTTTGGTACTTACACCCACCAGAGATGGTCCCTCGACCATCCCTTCCCCCACAGGAAGGAATCCCTATGATGATTCTTGTCCTTACCCCCACTACCCCCATACTCACTAAACCCCCTGCTACAGCTGGGGGCAGGAGGAAGAAGAAGGAGACCACCGCTCCACTTCCTCCACGCATCCCACCACCTTGCGCACTATGTGAAAAAGAGGGCCACCAAACCAACAACTGTCCATCACTACCTGAATTACGGAATTTGATCCCCCCCAATCAAACTCCCACAACACCCGTCACTACTGCTAGTCCCACTACTACCACCAACCCTTCCAGTAGTAAAGGGTTGAGGACCAAATATGCTTGTGCTATATGTTCAGAGTATGGCCATTACACCCATCATTGCCCAGCATTGTCACTCTTTCAACAGACATTATCGGCTGTACGCCAGAACTTCCAGAAAAACCCACGCCTTGCTACGTCCTCTTCAAATATCACTGACATTCGCTATGTCACCACTTTAGTTAATGAACGTTTGAGATGCCCTTGCTCTCTCTGCAATTCATTAGCTCATTTTACATACCAGTGTCCTACGATCCTTGAATACAGGCAACATCAATTGGCCCTGCTTCACCAACCCACAGAGGCGATAATTGACATTACCTCGTCACTAGAGGATCTTCCTGTCATTTCTCCCGAGCTCGAGGCACTCCCAACGCCTCCATGGTTCTTAAATGATGTCTCTTAGGATTTACCCCGCAGCCCCCCCAAATCTCCTGCTCATTCCCCTACAGACACTCTCCACCCAACCACCACGGGTACCCCTCAGTACTTCAATATATGGTTTATGTCAAGTGAACCCTCACCATTTCCTAGCATTGCTCCCTCTGCTTCTCCATCAGAAGGAAACCACACTGTCACCGAGATCACTCCTCACGATCCTTTATATTCCCGCCGTTTCCAATGCGACGAGGAAATATTGGAAGAGCTACACTACCCAGACTCTCCCTGGGACACACTACATCACCGTGCACTCTTCTCTCCATAGGAAGCCCTCATGCCTCCTAACCAAAACCCCATTTACGCGGTCGAAACCAAAGATTTTATCCCATCAGGGCCTATAGATTGGTTCAACAATCCCATTCCCGCCCCTGATTCTTTTGAAGAAGGTAATATGGACAACATTTCCCCCACCATAAAAATCGACATTTCCATTAAAAATGGCATCGTCGAAGAAATCATCATTGGAGATGCTTGCACTCCTCAGGAAATCGCCGCATATAAAGCCCTCTTCTAGGAATATAGGGATATTTTCTCCTGGTCATACACGTAAATGCTTGGCCTCGATCGCTTTATTGTCGAACATCGCATCGACACCTGACCTGACATCACACCAGTTCGCCATAAACAATGACCGCTACACCCATCCAAAGCCGCAACTATCAAAGCTGAAATTGACAAATTACGTACGACTGGGTTTATTTACCCCATCGCTTACACTTCATGGGTTTCCAACCCTGTACCCGTCTTCAAAAAATAGGGTACTATCCGCGTTTGCACAAACTTTCGCGATTTCAATAACGCATGTCCCAAAGACAATTTTCCAACGCCTTTCATCGATCAAATTATCCACAACTGCGCCGACCACGAGGCTCTCTCCTTTATGGACGGATTCTCTGGCTATAACCAAATTCAAATCCACCCATTCGATCAGTATAAAACCGCATTAACTACCCCATGGGGTACCTTTGCATATCGTGTCATGCCTTTCAGTTTAAAAAATGCCGGCGCAACTTTCCAGCGGGCGATGACATACATCTTCCACGATCTGGCGAACATCATCCTCACCTACTTGGACGACCTCACAGCTCGATCCAAGAAACGCACCCAACATCTCGATGATTTACGCATCATCTTTCAATGGTGTTGTCAGTACAAGATCCGCTTGAATCCTCTCAAGTGTGTGTTCTACGTCACCGCAAAGTGCCTCCTCGGTTTTATTGTTTCCCAAAGAAGTATTTCTGTGGACCCCCTAAAAGTCCAAGCTAGCACCGAAATTCCACCTCCCTGGAATTTACGACAACTTCAGAGTCTACAGGGAAAAGAAAACTTTCTTAGACACTTTGTTCCCAATTACGCCATACGCGCACACGGTTTCCTCCGCTTACTACGTCACGACATCCCTTTTCACTAGGACGACTATGCACAATAGTCATTTGACGATCTTAAAGCAACGCTTTCAAATGCAACTTTAGTTAGTGCACCTGACTACAATCGTGACTACATCCTCTACGTATCAGTATCAACTATGTCAGTAGTCGGTGTCCTCGTCCAGCTCGGAGATGATAATAGTGAAAACGTCATTTACTCCGTTAGTAAGAACCTCTCAGGACCACCCTTGAAGTATAAACACGAAGATAAACTTTTCTCTTGCATTTGTCCTCGCAGTTCAGAAACTGCGCCATTAAATTCTGCTTCGCACCACAAAGGTCATCGCAGATTCCAACCCTATGCAATACTTGCTCAGCCGTCGACAAGTTAATGTCAAATTCGCTCGATGGATCGTTATCCTTCAGGAGTACAACCTAGAGTTCTCAACACCCAAGAGTAAGAAGGCCGTCGTTCTCACTGAACTTGTCACGACCCTCCCCTCTGACACCACCAGTGCCCCCGTCAACACCGACTTTCCTGACGAACATCTCTTTTACATCGCTTTAGATCATCCTTGGTATGGAGACCTTCTCGTCTACTTACGAAATTAAAAGTTCGGTACCCATCTATCATGAGATGATCGTCGACGTATTCACCATCAGGCCCCCCGCTATCTCCTCATCGGAGACATCCTATACCGGCGGGGTGTCAACACCATTCTTCGTCGATGCCTGACTATTGATGAGGCCGACAGAGTCTTAAACGACTGCCACATCGGCGCATGTGGGGGCCATATTTCAGATATATCCACTTTTCAAAAGATTATCCGAGCCAGTTACTTTTGGCCTACCCTGCTTCATGATTTCATTCATGCCGTGAAACGATGTGAGCAATGTCAGCTCTATGCCAATAAAGCCCGAGCTCCCCCCGCTCTTCTTCACGCTGTCATTACTGTCGACCCTTTTTGTAAATGGGGCATCGAATTTATGACTTGTAATCCCCCCTCCAACAATGGTCACAAATACATTGTTGTCACCGTCGATTACTTCACCAAATGGGCCGAAGCTATGCCCACTTTCAACAACACCGCTGACACTACAGTGCACTTTTTATTTAACCATGTCATATCCTGTTTTGGAGTACCACTCCAACTTGTTTCCGACCATGGGAAACACTTTGAGAATGAGATCTTTGTCGAACTCTCATCTCGGTTAGGCTTCTCTCATGATTTTGCCTCACCATATTACCCTCAGTCAAACGGACAGGTCGAGGCCTTTTTCCAAACTTCCACTCACCATTCCGGAAGCCCAAGGTGTCCATTTTTCAAATCGTCTTCAGCCACAGGATCAACATCCCATCACCTACATCACAGCTGTCCCTGGGTCACTTTTCATCCTGAGCCACCGGGGCACCTTTTTTCATATCATGGTCAGGTACGCACGTGCATTGTCACATTTATCTAATACATGCTCATATCTTTGATTCTCTTCAGATATTTTTCACTTTGGGTATTTGTTTCTCATATGTGAAGGTACTTTTTCCTCATCCCTCAGCATCACCCCTTCAGGTATATACTCAGCACTGACATGTAGTCTTTCCCGCTGTATCGCACTTTCATTTCTAGTCACACCCTCTAATGTTTACCTCTAGGATCTCCATTCCTGGCTCTGCAGTACCCACGCCTCCATTTGCATCATCGATACTGTTACCCGGTAGCATTCTAACCCACATGAGTTGTCCCATTCATAGCACGCTTTGCCACTTTTTGACACTCATGTTGTTCTTCATTACCCTTTAGAGATGGGAGTCCTGATAGTCTTTCATCATGTTGCAAATCAACCACATACTTCTTCTCCTCATTTTGCTAGCTTTCCATATGGACTCCCAGATTATCTCTTTACGGTTCTATTTTTTAGCTGCACCTCCGCAGTATCATGAACCCTTCATTTCATCCACCATCAGTTTGCCCATCTGTGAACCTATATTCATTTCACCTACCTCATACAGAAACTCACCAATGGGGTCCCCACCCTTCATCAGTTTTCCAATAAAATTCTGCCCTCCCTGGGGCACTCATTTCACACTGTTGCACCCGTTTCTGTATTTGTACATTTTTTCCCAAAAATTATTCGTTATTTATTGTACAAACACCTTTATTTTCAGTCATTTCATTATCCTTTTTTTTCGTCACCGTTGGCGACCTGCTTCCCTCCTTTTGGCCAAACGCAACCCATGTCACCCTTGGTTGGAGCATCACTCATCATCTGCCTTGGCCGGCATCATCCACATATTCAGAGTACCCCACAGGTCACTTACCTCTACCCTCTGTAGTTGTTGACTTTGTCCCGCCTCTGGCACAACTCATCCCCGGTCTTATCATCCCCTTGACACTCGACCTCGTTACACGGTTGCAGCCACTTTTTATCTCATACATCCTCCAACCAAGGGAAGTCTTGAGTCTTCCCACTTTTTTACTTCATCCATGTACCTCTGCCACTTCCTCACCTCAGTAGATTCCATGAAGTCCTTTACTTCTAGGAGTCGCGTTCCCCTTTTATCGACATTAACACAATTTTTCCAGAAGGGCGATATTATCTTGTTCTCATTCTCCATTTAATGAGAGATCTCGGATGGCACAGGGTGAAACACCATTTCTCCCTGCTGTCGTTGGCCCGCATAACATTCGACGCCAAAACTTTCTCATGTTATGGTGGGTCTTACTTTGCGACTATTGCAGTTATTTCTATCATTTTCCGAAGACCTCTGAACTTGATAGGGCCATCAATGCCCACATCATCGCCGATACTTATTTCCATGATAATTGCCTATTATTCAGAGTATGTTCCTTTGCAGAATTGTCTTCTGCCTTTATCATCATCGCCCCTGAGGGCATTGCAGTTGTCTACACCAACACTTCAGTCCTATTTTTTTCAGGGTTACATAACATGAGCATGGGATATGCCCGCCTCGTTTGTACACAGTTGTATAATTTACGCACCTTATGGAAGGTCGGGTCCTACCGGTTCCTTTCTCCTCCAAAGGATTTCTCTGCACGATCCCACTATTGCTCTATCTTACAACAACATTCTCAGTAGAAGAAACATTGATGGATTTCGGCTATACGTATGCTCCTAACCTCATCCATCAGGGGGCATCTATTATCACTGAAATTTCGTCAGCACATGGTTACAAGAACTCAGCATCGTCAAACAGTAATGAAGTCATTCATAGCCAATGAATTAATCTCACAGCATTCAAAAAGGGAAAAAAACTATACAAAGTAGTGAAAAATTGAAGAGCGCTTTATAGAAGTTGGGCGCGCGCGCACATGCGTGGAACATGAACGTAGCATGCGCACATACGTGCACGATGCGTGGTTGTTAGCACAAAAAGCCACGCACCTGCTAAACAACGCATTTATTGAAGTGGTCGGCCTCCCAACCACTTATGGATCAGCTCCCAAGCTGATTTGACCCTCAAATCTGAGTTGAATCCGAATGGTAGGCTGGTCAAAGAGCTAATAATTCCCTAAATGGCCTCTTTTCACACTACAAAGCAATTACACAAAAGCCCAAAGCAATGCTATAAAAAGCCATGAATGCACCTCATTTTCTCAAGGAATTTCATGTAATGTTATGTTGCCTATATTGTTTTAAGGACTCCATCCTTGACAAGAGAACATTGGCACCATTTCATTGAGCAATCCACCTCTCCATTGAGTGTATTTGCAAGGAGTTCTTTCATCACCATTTTCATTTTTTTTGTTGTAAGGAGAGCAAGCTGGTGAGGGTCCAAGAGCCTTCCCTTGGAGGAAGAAGGGACTCATAGTCCCCTTTCTTCTTGGTGCTTTGATTTCATCAATAGATCAGCCTAAAAAACATTGGTGATATGGGTCTTTTTGTGTTTGTTATCTCTATATCCCTATGCTTATGATTTTAGCTTGTATTAGTTTAATTCTTGCTTATAGTTTTGTTTTTATTTCTCTAACTCTTTCCTCTACAGCTGTCATGCTCAGCAAGACCCAACTGGGCATGCAAGCACCTCTTATTTTCTCACCAAGGTGACGAAAAGGGTGCAACATGTATATCTCACACACAAAGTATTGTAATCCTTCTTCTTTTTCTCTAAAGCATGAAACAAACTCAGAAACAATGGTGAAATCAAAAGGTTTTCTTGCTCTAATAGCTTTTATCCTTAGGAACAAATAACATTCTAATAAAAACAAGGTGTAATTAGTAGCATGAGCCCTGCAATCTACTATATCAGAATAAACAGAGAAATTTATTTGATTTTATCCAAAGCTTTATCTAATTGGACCTGTACTTTGTTCACCTTTCCTTGAGCTCTACTAATCTCAGCAAAAGTATCGTTCTCTATTGCTAACATAGATTTAAGTTTCTTGACAAATTTCTGATACTCTACCATGGTTACCATCTCAATCTTACATTGAGTCAGGGTCTGTTGGGTTTGCAACAATTCTTCCTCTAACCTATTAATAACAACACCATGCTCAAGAGACTAAAATGATTCCTCAGTATGAACAATTATTTCTTTTGTTGCTGGGGAATCTGTTTGGGTCTCTGTATCATTTGTCTCCAAAGGAGAAGGAAAGTTTGTAGGAAGTAGTTCCTTAGTTTGGACAATTGTTTATTCTACTGTTGGAATCTCTATCTCTGTTGTTTCCAATGGAGCAGACAATTATGTCTATGTTCCAATAGTGATGGTGTGGACTGTCCTCCTAGGAAGTGGGTTTCTTCCCTATGTTCTAGTACTTTTGTGTTAATGTTTATGCCATTATTATAGTTCTTTTCATTTCAATAGATAATAGCAACATAAGAACAAGATCACTAAGAAATACACATTCACAAGAGACACAAAATTTATCCTGGGAAACCCTCTAGGGGAAGAAAACCCAACAAAACTTCCTTAATATAGATAGCCAATAAAATGCCAAGAGATCTCTATGCTAAAACAAAAAATCCTCTCCAAGATATGCGCCACTCTCTCTCTCTCCTTTGCCGGTAATAGATCAAAACTTGTCTCTCAAACTAAGAAAGTTAGTTGTGTTCAAATGAGGTGCTAGCCTCCTTTATTTATACAAGTTCTAGCATGTGTGAAGTGTCTCTTCATTGGTAGGGCTGACTTCTCAATCTGGGTGGGTAAACCCACCTTTATTATATTTCTGGGTCTCTTAATTAACTGCTAGGGCCTGTTAGTGTCGGAAGTCACTCCTGGATTGCTTGCAGGAGAAGAGCCCGACACCCATCAGTTTAATTCCATGATTTGTTTATAAAGGGTGATCAAATGGAGATAAAGACTCGTGGAGATATCATTCTAACTCAGGGACCGGGTCTGGTATGTAAAGAACCAAGGAGGTCTGGAATCCTAACTTCAGCCAGTAGGCTGATTAAAAGATGAGCAGGTGGAAGACTTAGGAGAAAATGAACAAACAGCTCTGGGAAACAGGCTTGCAGCGGTTTGTGGGGGAAAAACTATGAAAGCAGGATCCTCCTGGTTCAGGGCTTCAAGAAACTGAATAGAAGACTCGATTGGATCCTCCAATTCTAAGTCATTCAGCGTTAAAGAAATCACAGGAATAGGCTAGAGGCTCCGTAACCATTACAGTGATCCATTACAACATCATCCTATAATAGCTACAGCTCGACTGGATCCTCTAATTCCGAGCTGCTCTAACACAGTGTAAACAAAGACATGAAAGAAACTGGTATTCATAAGGCAAGAAGTCTCAAAATTTCATACATAACCAGAGCAACAATTCTTCATTAAAACTTTACATACGGGAGCTCAGCTCGACCATCGATCCCTACAAAAATGGCAAAAATGCCTACATATACTTGGAACGGACTCAGGCGCTGAAGGCGCGATCATATCATGAATTCAATTCTTGACACTGAGGAACTTAGCTATCAGGATGGGTTGTCAGTCTGCCTCAATCAAATCTTCCCTCAGCTCCTCTGTCACACGCCTCTTTAATTCAACATGGCTCACACCAGGTGGTAGTTGAGCCCCTTGAATATTGAATTGGCATGTGCAGGTTCCTCTAGTGAGTTGGAGACTCGGTGTGTCTTTCCCAAAGAAAACCGGTACAAGGGACCCTCCTGGGTAAATTTCAGCCGGGACCTCCATGTTCTGCAATAAATGGATGACGTGAGGCTTCACCCACCCTCTTTCTCCTTTCTGTTGAACCGAAGCGACCTTTTTGGATCCCTGAGTGGAATCCCTGATGGGCACCCGATCTAGCCCACAGGTCTCTTCTTCTTTCCTCATGGTTTTTTGAACTTCACTGTGACCCTTTCTCGACTCTGTATCGGGTTTTGGGGTTTTGCGTTCCCCGTTGTCAAGAGTTCTTGACCCTCTGGACTCCCGATCACCGATTCTCCGATGAGCGCATGTATGGGTTAGCCCTCCTGACTATACTATGGTCCATATGACCACCTTATATATGACTAGAGCCAAACCTTTGTTAGGGTTTCGGCGCTTTCGATGTCTCGATACACAAGTCCTTGAGACTCGCGATTCTTCGATTTCCGATGCACCTTCCGTGCTAGCCTTTCGACTAGGCCCTGGTCCAAGTGACCGCTACCATATGCCCTTGACCATATTCTCCATTGGGATTTCGTGATTTGCGATGTTAATGAGCATGCATCCTCCGAACTCACGATAGCCTGCCACCTGTATTCCACTTGCTTTTGTGGTCCCACATGCTAATCCGGCGATTGCCAAGATATCGCTTCTCGCGATCTCGTAACTCTGCACACAAATCTTTGCAGTTCTAAGTTATGAACCTCCGAGTTCACGATATGCTGATGCCATTGGGCGCTGTCTTCCTTCGAGGATTGACCTTCTGACACCTGTCCCCCACTACGGTCCTTAGCTCCGTCGGAAAATCACATATCGCGATTCATTCATGTAAGAGTTTCCTGCCTCCAGAAACTTCGATCCTGCGATGAACTGAAACCCCCGACTCTCCTTCTGATGCCTGATGCGTGTCCTACCAAGATCAATGACTAGGATCTATGTCGGTATTTCGAGACTCGAAAGGTCTCAGTTCTCTTACCTTTAGAAACCCCGATGACTCTAATATCCCGATGACTTCCCCGGGATTCCTCCTCTACACACTAGGGCTTAACCCCGACGCAACTTCTCGAGATCTAACGGCTGATGGGATTTCGTCGATCTCCTTTGTAAGATTCTGACCGTTGATTTTCTTCGAGGATGGTTCTCGACTGCTGAAGACAAAACTTTTCCCGCTAGCTTGCTTGACTTGTTGCTACAAAATGGGATTCTCTCGTGATATGCTCAGGTGCTTCCCGTGCAAACTGCAGACCTGGGTGCGCCTAATCCCGAGACAAGAAATATCGCTAACATTAGGCTCCATGGGGGATAGAGTCTTCCCTGTGATGCTCTAAGGACTCATTTTGCAGTTCCAGTGCCTTGTTGTTGGGCTATGGAGTCACTTTTTAAGCCGAAACAAAGAACATAAAAGGCAATATTTACAAACATAGGAGCCACTGGAGGCTTAGAAAAAATATTTTTTAAGAAAGTGCCCATTTACTGGGTCACTGAAAACTTCTTCGCCTTCCAAATCTTAGAGCTTGTATGTGTTATTTGAGAAAATCTCGGAGATTCTGAAAGGCCCAATCCACAGGGCTTCAAATTTGCTGTGTTTGCCCTTATCTTGTTTAGGAGCATCCCATTTCAGCACCAGGTCTCCTATCTGGAACATCTCCTTCTTGTCCTTCCTATCAAAGACCTGCTTGATCTTTTGCTGATGGTCCTGAATCCCATCCACTGTCTGTTCCCTAGCCTGCTGGACCTCTACTAGCTGATAAATCCTTCTGATCATGTCATTGGGCTCTTCTTGATAATCCTGAAAGAATTTTTCTACGGGAATGGCCAACTGAGAAGGGAAGACAACTTTTTCCCTGTAGACTAACTGGAAAGGGGAGAGACCTATAGACCTCTTTGTAGTCACCCGATCAGCCCATAGGGTGAATTTAAGCTTGGAATTCCAAGCCCTTTTGTTGTCTTCCAACAACCTTTTGATGATCCTTATCAGGCTTTTGTTGGAGGATTCCACTAGACCGTTTCCCTGTGGATAATATGGGGTGGAGTGAATCAATTTGATCCCGAACTGTTCACAGAACTTGGCTAGTGGTTCAGATCCGAAAGCGACTGCATTATCAGTGACAATTTTATTTGGGCAGCCGAACCTTGTGATGAGGTCCTCCAAAAATCCAATGATTACCTTGTGGGAAGCACTCCTGGTGGGGATTGCTTCAATCCACTTGGTAAATAAATTTGTAGCAGTCAGGATCCACTTGTGCTGCCCACTAGAGGCAGGGTGAATTTCTCCAATGAAATCTAGGCCCCACTGCTGGAAAGGCCCTGAAACCACCACCGTTTTTAACGACAGAGACCTGAGCTACTTCTTTCCTGCAAATTTTTGACAATTGATGCAAGCTCTGACCCTTTTGCAGACATCAGTGAACATGGTAGGCCAGTAGTATCCAGCCCTGAGGATTTTGTGGGCTGTGGCTTTCTAGAAATGGTGCCCCCCACACAAGACACTATGAAATTCAGCCACAATCGTTTCGGCCTCTAGTGGACTCATGCATTTTAAAATCACCCCAAGGGGGTATTTCCAATTTAACACTTGATCAATCAGGAAATATCTGATCGCCTTGAGCTTTAGAGCTCTTGCTTTTCTTCTTTGCAGGTCGTCTGGAGGCTGCAACTCCTGCAGAAAGTATATGACATCCTTATACCAAGGACATTGAGCCAATGGAGGCTCCCTTTGATGGTCTATATCAGGCAGTTGATCCTGCTGAATACCTGAGCATTCGTTGATGAGACTTATCCCCAATGCTTGGCAGTTTACTTCAGCCAACAGCTTGGCTAAACCTTGCCCTTTGATCAATTTGGTGGGCCTTATTTCCAGGTCGAATTCCAGGATTTTGGCTATCCATTTACTCCTCCTCCCGTCTATGTCAGGCTGAATAAGAATGTCTTTAACAACATCCGAGGGGACATAGGTGATGATATTTGACTGCAGGATGTAGGTTCTAAAAGATTTGAGAGCTTTCACTAGAGCATAAGCCTTCTTTTCCATAGTGTCATACTTGACTTCGACATCCCTCAATGCTCGGATGAAATAAGCAATAGGCTACTCTAGCCCGCTGTCATTCATTTGTAATAGAACAACAACCACTGTGTCGGGTGAGGCAAAGGAGAAAATAAGGAAATCCTTTGAGTAGTCGGGAATGGTAAGCACAGGAGCTTCAGTCAGGGCCTTCTTGATTTGCTCAAAGGAATGCCGCGATTGAGGGGTCCACCTTACTTCGTTCTCTTTCTTGAACATGGCTGTTATAAGCTTTACCTCCTCAGCAAAGTTAGGCACAAACCTCCTTAGGAAGTTAATTTTACCGAGGAAAGATTGGACCTCCTTCCTAGACCTTGGGATTGGTAAGCCTTGTATCGCCTCAACTCTGTTGGGATCAATTCTGATTCCTTCTGCCGATACTATGTGGCCTAGTAACTTTCCCTCCTGCATGGCGAATAGAGATTTTTTGGGGTTTAATGAAATGCCAAATTTTCTACATTTCAAGAAAACTTTCCTGAGATGGCGACGATGTTCTTTGTCATATTTTGAAAACACTGTGATGTCATCCAGATAAACGACCACAAATTTATCCTTTTCCCCAATGAAAGCTATGTCCATGGCACGCTGGAATGTCACCCCTGCATTCATTAGTCCGAATGGCATCTTGGCATACATGAATGTGCCCCATGGAGTGGTGAATGTTGTCTTTTCTCTATCCTCAGGAAGAATGGAGACCTGATTGTAGCTAGAGAAACCGTCAACCATGGACATCCTGGAAGCTCCTGTCACCCTCTGCAGTATATGTTCCATCTTTGGCAAGGGGTAGTTATCCTTCCATGAACTCCTGTTCATGTTTCTGAAGTCTACACAGAGTCGGATTTATCCATTCTTTTTCCTTACTGGGACCAAGTTGGCCACCCATTCTGAATATCTTAGTGGTACAATGATCCGAGCTTGAAGCAACTTCTTCACTTCCCTCTCCATGATAGGCAGTAGCATGGGATTGATCTGTCTCAGCTTCTGCCTGAATGGCTTTGCCTCCTCCTTTAATGGAATTTTATGCTCAATGATAGAGGTGTCATAGGTTTTGAGGTCTTCGTAGGTCCAGGCAAACACATCAACAAATTACCTCAAAAGTCCAATGTATTCGGACCTCTGCTCCTCTGTCAGACTTCTTGACAATTTGATAATCTTTGGCTCATCCTCGGTCCCAATTTTGCACTGAATAGTACCAGTGTCATCCTCCGAGACCTCTCCTTTTAATGATACATCATTTCTATCAAAGAGTCTTTCTAAAGGAACCAGTCCTCTGGGAATATGGTTGCTGGACAGTTGTACAATGTCACGCTCTACAATTTTATTCAGAAAATTGCCCCCATCGAGCTCTTCCTCTGAGATGGTGTCTTGGTCTATGTACATTTATGAAAATTCCTCGACAGTCTCTAAGAACCTCTTGACCTCGAGATCATCCTAGAAAACCTTCCAATGCTTGACATTGTCAGGTATGGAGGGCCTGTATTTTACCTCTACATCATATTTGAATTTGGGTGGCAGGGGTACTTTGAAATTGCTAGCCAATGTAGCCAAGGAATCTGCCAAGGTGTTCTACTCTCTTGGGATGAATGAAATGTTAAATGCTGATAAGAAACTTTCAACTAGGTCCCATACCTCATTTCTATAGCTTCTGAGTCTAGGATGCTTAGCCTGATAAGCGTTCCTGATCTGCTGGACCACCAACTCTGCATCCCCGAACACTGCTACTTCCTGGATTCCCATTTCCCTTGCAGCTCTTAATCCTAGAACAAGAGACTCATACTCTGCCACATTGTTGGTGGCTTCGAACTCTAATTTGTATGACAAAGATATGGTTTCCTGAGAAGGTGAGACAAAAACCACCCCAACTCTAACGCCTTCCCTAGAAGAGGCTCCATCAAAGAATAGTTTCCAGATGGGGGTGCTAGTGGGAGGAAGTTTAGGGGAACTGGTGGGCTGCTTTCTGAGTTTGAGAGGAGGCTCAGGAGTATTGGTGAGTTGTAGCACACTGGATCCTAAATCAGTGTCTAAGGCAAAGATGGGATGGTTGGTAGGGTTGACCTCATCGCTGATTATATAGTCCAGTTGAGCTTCCCTGTACAGTCTTCTATGCTCTCCTCCAAACACTGGGATAGTAGCATATGTGAGGTCCATCTGCAAGGTTCCCCCTAGTATTTTTATCCAAGATCTTGATAACAACATACCGAACTTGGGGGGGACATCAGCTACTACAATATCCATGACCACACTCTTCATGGGTAGTTGAAACAAGGTAACAACCAGGTCCTTAATAACTCCAAGACACTGAACTCTCCTGGAGTCAAAAGAATAGAGGTCATGATAGGCTCGGGTGACTTCTAATCCTAACTCTTCCATGACAATTTTGGGCATGAGGTTGTGAGAGGCCCCCGAGTCCATCAAGTAGTTGTGTAGTACCTTGTCATGTATGTTCAAGGAGGTGTAGAAGGGAGGGGATGAGTCATCTCTGTCTTCTACCATGGGACCTACTACGACAGCTGGCTTTTCATCTTGGAGGCTTATGAAGTCCGTGGGAAGGCATGAGGCTTCAGACTGTAAATCTCAGAGAAGCACTTTTTAAATTCTCCATGTTTAATAAGCTCAGTGAGGGGCACATGAATTCTGATCTTTTGAATCTCATGCTCAAAATTAAAGGAAGATGCAAGCTTTGGGATCTCTCTTATTTTAGGGGCATGATTGTGGATAATGGGAGAGAGGGGTTGAGCCTTCTTACCTCTATGAACATCTTCTACTCCATTAGCAGGTTGTTCTGCTCTAGTGGACTACTCAAGAATATTAGGTGCTACTGTCTTCTTGTCAGACCTCAGGTTGTACCTGCCTCGGCCACCAGTAGCCTTGTCTCCCTTGCTCAGTTCATTTAGCTGTTTGTGCATGAGAGACTCCTCGTACGCTGATTGAGTGAGATGAGGAAAAGGAGGAGTGTCTTCTAAGCAGTGGATTTCAGGATCAATCTCATCTGTTTCCCCTTCTTCCCCTTCAGCCACAAAGTTGTTTTGGAAAGGGGCCTGAATTTTCTGGTCTTCTCTGTCTCTTCCCCTCTCTCTTTGCATATTAGGGGGAGTAAAATTATTTGGCCTCCTGAAGCCTCCTTTATTTTCAGTGATCTGAGGGCCTTTATATGCTTTCCTTCCTTCCACCCTCATTCTCTCCATCTCTGTAGACAGAGACTTCACCATCTTAGTCAGCTCATCCACTTGAGGGTAAGGCACTGATGATCCAGAAGTTGAGGCTTCCGTCCTTCCCTTTATTCTGTCTGTGTCGGCCTTGTTCCTCAGTCTGTCAGCTGCTAATATGTTGGATTCCACTTCTATATCCGCATCTTGCATTTGGGCTAAGGAGGTGGCTCTTCTTTCTCTCAACAAAAGGAAGAAATCAGGGCCAAACGCACCAGCATAGGAAATTTGGGCAGAGGCTTCTGAGGGCTTTATCTCTGCAGGAATCTTGTTATACATCTTATTGAATCTCTTGGAGAAGTCAGAGATAGAATCTCCTTCCATCTTCTTCAAATACTCGAACTCTATCATGTAATACATGAAATCCTTCCTATCTCCCCACTGTCTCAGGAAAACACTATCTAGAGCTTCAATCCCAACAATAGACCCTGGAGACAATCCTCTAAACCACTTCCTCACCTCGCCATCTAGGCTCTGGATGAAGAATCTCATCCAGACATCTTCATTTTCAATATTAAGGTTGTCTTCATAACTGTAGAAAGCAGCTAGGTGCTCTTCAGCAATTATGTCTCCTTCCCCAGTGAACTTGGGCATGTATTTCAAGTAATCCCCAGTAGGGAGAGGATTCATGGGAAAGGGAATAACTAAGGGAGAATATCTGGTAGCGATTATGGCGTCCATTCTATTCAGAGGGGGATTAGCACCTGCCATAGGAATATTAGGTGGAGGAGAACTTGGAGGAGAAGGAGTTCGCGAAGGGACCACTGAGAATGAGCCTCTAATTGGAGTGGGGAACAAGAGAGGATTTAATGAAAAGGATATCGAGCTTAAGTCAGCGGGTGCTCCTTCTTGTACAGGAGTGGTTAGACTAGGTGTAGGGAAATATTCTGTGGTCCTTCGTCTACGACAGGGTATAGCTTCAGGGGAAAGGGGAGTGACAAAGTATTGTCTCTCTGGTCCCAGACTAGGAGAGGAAAACTCTACAGGAACACTACCAAAATTTAAGAAACGGGAAACTGCAGAAATAGGCCTGTCAAATAACTGAGGAGGAGAAAAAGGAGCTCCAACAGAAGGATATGGTGGATTACCTGGTTCGGTGATGGACGCTTCTTCCTCAGTGCCCTTTCCCTTTCTGAGCACCGCCTCTGGGTCTGTTTCAGGCATAGCTAGAGGCAGCTGTGGATGAGACCGCGTATGCCTACCTCTGAAAGCCACAATTAACAGAGCAGGTTTTCCCCAACGGAGTCGTCACAATGGAGTCGCCAGGTGAAAATTAGCAATCTTGAAAGGCTCCGATAATCCGATGCACCTTCGGATTCAGAGGCTCAATGTTGTTCTACCCAGGGAAAATCTTCAATTTTGTCCCCGGCAATGGCGCCAGAAATGTTAGCGTCGGAAGCCACTCCTGGATTGCTTGCAGGAGCAGATCCTGACACCCATCAGTTTAATGTCATGATTTGTTTATAAAGGGTGATCAAATGGAGATAAATACTCGCGGAGATATCATTCTAACTCAGGGACCGGGTCTGGTATGTAAAGAACCAAGGAGGTCTGGAATCCTAACTTCAGCCAGTAGGTTGATTAAAATATGAGCAGGTGGAAGACTTAGGAGAAAATGAACAAACAACTCTGGGCAACAGGCTTGTAGTGGTTTGTGGGGGAAAAACTCTGAAAGCAGGATCCTCCTGGTTCAGGGCTTCAAGAAACTGAAAAGAAGACTCGATTGGATGCTTCAATTCCAAGTCATTCAACGTTAAAGAAATCACAAGAATAGGCTAGAGGCTCCGTAACCATTACAGTGATCCATTACAACATCATCCTATAATAGCTACAACTCGACTGGATCCTCCAATTCTGAGCTGCTCTAACACAGTGTAAACAAAGACATGAAAGAAACTGGTATTCATAAGGCAAGAAGTCTCAAAAGTTCATACATAACCAGAGAAACAATGCTTCATTAAAACTTTACAGCCGGGAGCTCAGCTCAACCATCAATCCCTACAAAAATGGCAGAAATGCCTACATATACTTGGAACGGACTCAGGCACTGAAGGCGCGATCATATCATGAATTCAATGCTTGACATTGAGGAACTTAGCTATCAGGATGGGTTGTCAATCTGCCTCAATCAAATCTGCCCTCTGCTCCCTTGTCACACGCCTCTTTAATTCAGCATGGCTCGCACCAGGTGGTAGCTGAGCCCCTTGAATATTGAATTGGTGTGTACAGGTTCCTCTAGTGAGTTGGAGACTCGGTGTGGCTTTCCTGAAGAAAACTGGTACAAGGGACCCTCCTGGGTAAATTTCAGCCGGGACATCCATGTTCTGCAATAAATGGGTGACATGAGGCTTCACCCACCCTCTTTCTCCTTTATGTTGAACCGAAGCGACCTTTTTGGATCCCCGAGTGAAATCCCTGATGGACACCCGATCCAGCCCACAGGTCTCTTCTTCTTTCCTCATGGTTTTCTGAACTTCACCGTGACCCTTTCTCGACTCTGTATCGAGTTTCGGGGTTTCACGTTCCCCATTGTTGAGAGTTCTTGACCCTCTGGACTCCCGATCACCGATTCTCCGATGAGTGCATGTATGGGTTATCCCTCCTGACTATACTATGGTCCATATGACCACCTTATATATGACTAGAGCCAAACCTCTGTCGAGGTTTCGGTCCTTTCGATGTCTTGATACACAAGTCCTCGAGACTCACGATTCTTCGATTGTCGATGTGCCTTCCATGCTAGCCTTTCGACTAGGCCCTGGTCCAAGTGACCGCTACCATATGCCCTCGACCATATTCTCCATCGAGATTTCATGATTTGCGATGTTAACAAGCACGCATCCTCCAAACTCGCGATCGCCTGCCACCTGTATTCCACTTTATTTTGTGGTCCCACACACTAATCCGACGATTGCCAAGATATCGCTTCTCGCGATCTCATAACTCTGCACGCAAATATTTGCAGTTCTAACTTACGAACCTCTAAGTTCACGATATGCCAATGCCACTGGGTGCTTTCTTCCTTCAAGGATTGACCTTCTGACACCTATCCCCCACTATGGTCCTTATCTCCTTCAGAAAATCGTGTATCGCGATTCATTCATGTAAGAGTTTCCTGCCTCTAGAAACTCCAATCCTGCGATGAACAGAAACCCCTGACTCTCCTTCTGATGCCTGACGCATGTCCTACTAAGATCAATGAATAGGATCTCTGTCAGTATTTCGAGACTCGAAAGGTCTCAGTTCAATTACCTTTAGAAACCCCGATGACTCTAATATCCCCATGACTTCCCCGGGATTCCTCCTCTACACACTAGGGCTTAACCCCGATGCAACTTCTCGAGATCTAACGGCTGACGGGATTTCATCGATCTCCTCTATAAGATTCTGACCGTCAATTTGCTTCGAGGATGGTTCTCGACTGCTGAAGACAAAACTTTGCCCACTCGCTTTCTTGACTTGTTGCTACAAAATGGGATTCTCTCATGATATGCTCAGGTGCTTCCCGCGCAAACTGCAGACCTTGGTGCGCCTAATCCCGAGACAATAAATCTCGCTAACAGGGCCAACTTCTTATTTTTCCTATTACAATTGTCTTTTGACCAATCCACAAAATGGGATTTGGTCCTATTACAATATCCGACATGATCAATCCACAATGGGGATTGATCCTATGAATAAAATATCAATAATAATAAGAATACTCTTTGCAATTACATTATTTCAACACTCCCCCTTAACAAGAAGGGTATTCTTCAGCAACATCACGTGAGAGAGAGAGGACAACATCATCAACAACATCAGGTGGGAGGACAACATCATCAATATCATCTTGGCTGACGTATCTATAAATCATCGAAAGTTTTCTTCATTGGCAACATCGTCATTCTTGAAAGAATTCCATCATCATCTGCATCAATATGTATCAGTATAAAAATGATACCTCATCACAACATTAGGCTATCCCATCATAGTACTAGACTGGCTCTATGTCACAACTGTTAAGTTGGTAGCTCAGTGCAAGTCACATCTTGCTTTACGTCTAACAACTGGGTCAGAAGCAAGGAACACATCATCTTTCTTTACGTCTAACAACTAGGTCAGAAGAAAGGAATCATCTTGCTTTATGTCTAATAGCGAGGTCAGAATCAAGGAACACACACATCATCTTTCTTTACGTGTAACAACGAGGTCAGAAGCAAGGAATCATCTTGCTTGACGTCTAACAGCGAGGTCAGAAGCAAGGAACACACACATCATTTTTCTTTACGTCTAACCGTGAGGTCAGAAGCAAGGAATCATCTTGATTTACGTCTAACAACGAGGTCAAAAGTAAGGAACACACACATCATCTTGCTTTACGTCTAACAATGAGGTTAGAAGCAAGGAATCATCTTGCTTTACGTCTAAAAGCGAGGTCAGAAGCAAGGAACACACACATCATCTTGTTTTACATCTAACAGCGAGGTCAGAAGCAAGGAACACATATACTCCCCCTTTTAGGGAGGGTCCTTTCGGACTATACCAAGCTTATCTCGAAGGTGTTCAAACTTTACATGAGATAGAGGCTTGGTCAACATGTTAACAACCTGTTCATCCATGCTAATGTACTGGAGCTTCAAGGCTCCTCTCTGTACCATGTCGCAAATGTAATGATAGTGGATCTCTATGTGCTTCGACCTGTGGTGGAATACATGATTCTTTGTCATCTTTATGCAGATCTAGTTGTCACATAGAATCACGGTTTCTCTCATCTCCAAATCAAATAGGTCAGTCAACAACTTTCGAAGCCATATAGCTTTGCAGCTACCAAAACATGCAACAATGTATTCTGCTTCCACTGTGATGAGAGAAATACTAGATTGCTTCCTACTCTTCCATGAGATCATAGTTGATCCCAAACTAAAACAACATCCTGAAGTGCTTTTCCTGTCAGAAACACTTCCTGCCCAATCTGCATTAGTATATCCACTCAATGTGAAATTATGATCTCCATCATAGCTGAGACCATAATCTATTGTACCTTTGAGGTACCTCATCACATGTTTTGCAACCACTAAGTAAAGACATCTGGGTTCTACCAGTAATTGACTCAAGGTGTTCATGGAAAAACAAATGTCTGGTCTGGTGTTCGTCAGGTACATCATCGATCCAATAATCTGTCTATACAGTGTGGCATCAATTAATTCTGATGACATATCGACCAACAACTTCAACTTCGCTTCAATTGGTGTATTCATGGGCTTGCATTCCAGCATGTTGAATCTCTTTAATATTTCGATCGTGTACTTCCCTTGGTTAAGGAATATCCTCTCTGGACTCTGCCATACCTCAAGACCTAAGAAATAATGCATTAGGCCAAGGTATTTCATTTCAAATTCAGAGGAAAGCCTCCTTTTACATTCAATGATGAGATTTTCTTCTCCAGTTAAGAATAAGTCATCCACATATATCAGTAAGATTACTGGCTCATTATCCATAATTTTTGAAGTAGAGATTTGAGTCTGCTTTACTCTTGGTAAAGCCTAAGCTTATCAAGAAACTATCTATATGGCCATACCAAGCTCTAGGAGTTTGCTTCAATCCATATAAGTCTTTGTTCAATCTGCAGACATGAGACTTCCTATCTTCTACCTCAAATCCTTGAGGTTGCTCTATATACACTTCCTCTTTGATGACACCGTTTAGGAAATCTGTCTTCATGTTCATCTGGTGCAACTTCCACTTCATCTTAGTTGCAAGAGCTATGTTGGTCTTGATCAAAGTGTATCTGGCTACAGGAGCGAATGTCTCTTCATAGTCAATGCCTTCCTTCTGGGAAAATCCACGAGCGACAAATCTTGTTTTATACTTCTCAATACTTCCATTAGTAGCATGTTTTATTTTGAAGAGCCATCTGTAGGATACTCCATCTTTATTCTTCAATCTGGGAACTATTTCCCATACTTTGTTCTTTATTATGGATTGGTATTCCTCTTTCATGTCATCTATCCATTCTTATCTTTGAATGGCTTCTTCAGAACAGGTAGGCTCCTCTTCTAGAATATCACACATCAAAGCCGTATAACTAGAGAATGGATTTGGTATTTTCACCTGTCTCGTAGTTCCTTCTCTCCATATTGAATAAGATTTCTATCCTAGGCTGGATTTCTTTTATGGAGGATCATCATCTGAGGAGGTTCTTGTACTTCTACTATATCATGGTCTTCTAAAAGTTCCTCATTAGGGAATGTTACGAATTCCCTCACTAGTTCTGCAGCTCTAGGAACCTCCTTCATTGCAGTATTGGGGATTATGGGTTCCTCTTCATATACGTCTTCAAGATGGTACAGTTTAGATTTCTTGAGCACTACATCTTCATCCAAGGTCACATACCTGTTGATCTCAATGTGATGTTGACCTGGTATATATATCTTGAATGCCTTGGAGACCTCACAGTATCCCACAAATATTCCCTTCTTTCCTGAAGGGTCCAGCTTGTTTCTATTTTATTTAGGTATATGAATAAACACTGGACAACCAAATATTTTAAGATGGCTTACCTCTGGCTTCTTTTTGGTGAACATCTCTTCCGGTGTCTTGAGCCCAAGTGCACTATGGGATAGTCGGTTATGCACATAAACAACTGCCATTACTGCTTCTGCCCATAGGAAGCTCTTGATCATAGTCTTCACAGCTTCCAGTATGGTTCTGTTCTTCCGTTCAGCTACACCATTTTGTTGTGGATTATAGGGAGTAGTGATTTCCCTCTTGATTCCAACATCTTTGTAGAAGTTCACAAACTCTTTTGAGGTATATTCTCCTCCATTATCTGACCTGGGTATCTTAATCTTCTTTTCATAAAGGTTCTCTATCAAGGCTTTGAATTCCTTGAACTTGCTGAACACTTCAATTATATCCAGGTCTTACGAGAGTAATCATCAATGAATGATACATAGTTGTTACACATCAAAATTACTCACTTTGATAGTGTCACAAGTGTCATCATTACAAAGGTCGCAAGTGTCACATTTTGCTCACAAGGTTGCAAGTGTCGCATGTTGCTCACAAGTGTCGTAAAGTGTCAGGGAAGCATACTGCCATGATGCCTATGTCGTGCGTATAACGACATAAGAAGGACACTTGAAACACCTCAAACATTTGATCTGGAAGAGGAGAAATGAGTCAACAGGCTTGCAAACCTTTTGCCATCTGAAAGCACCTCAAAAACTGAGTTTTTTGAGGGGAGCGCTCCCCCTTACACTATCTCGGAGCGTCGACGCTCCCCCTTACACTGTCAGGGAGCGTTATAACGCTCCCCTGGCCCTTTTAAGGGAGTGCTATAGATTTTGAGAGCGCTGGCGCCCCCCTAAAGCCTACTAGGGAGCGCTACAACACTCTGATGGCCCTTTTGAGGGAGCGCTACCTATTCTGGGCAGTTGTTAAGCTGTTGAGATGAATGGGGGAAGCATCTTTTCATTCTTGGAAGGCATTTGGATTCGAATCCCTAGTCCAGCCATGATCCTAGGGTAGATCCTCAACTGAAGGAGGAAAATCCTCAACTTCCCCAAGGATATCTCAAGTGGTTAGAGCCTCTCCAAGTATATATAAGCAATCTTTCTAATGGTGAAAGGGAAATGGAAAAGGAGAATCAAACCAAACTTATGATCTCATAAGTGGTGCTGGAACAGAGCTGGATCTCATAGGAAACACACAGTCAGCCAAAGGAGAAGTGATATTTGAAGATGTTGTCAGCCAGGTTGTGGATCTTTCGAGCAAGGGTTAGACGAAGGGGACTTGACGAAGTTGTTGCATTCGCATCTACGATTGTAAGTACTGCTGTCGTTATTCTCATTAATATGACACACTTGGCCTATTTATTTCTATTTTGTGTCTGTTGTTACATGAAATTATCATTAATTGATAGATCTGTTTTCAAGCTAATATCAATAGAGTAGGAAGTAGTCGTATATTGTTTGTCTACAGAACTCAGTGAGGAGCAAAGGATTGGAACGCAACTCGGAGCGTGCAGGGACAAACTTCGATAAAGAGGTACTTATGTTATCCTTCCTTCTCATGTATTAGTTTAGATAGATTTGAAAGGAAGTCAGTGTCCATGTTAAGAATTTTTCTGTCTAGGGTTAAGGTCAAGCTCTTAGAGGT
>ML804559.1:363650-381396 GCA_009831015.1 Picea engelmannii | reverse complement strand
GATGGGGGTAGTTGATACATCAACTTCCCAAGGGAACAAATTTGCATACGATCTATGTTTGGGGCGCTTGGTACCCCATAAAAAAGGTCTAGCTGAGGGGTACATATTATGAATGGCCTAATACATCCCAATAGGGATCTACTCGGTGTTGTCAAGTCAAAAAATGTTGTTTGGGGATGCAAAACGACCCCAGAAGTTTGGGACCTGAAAAAACTATAGAAAAACAAGCAAGATGGAAACTGTAATTTGAGACAGTGAAATAGGTGGGTGGTCAGCAATGTCGATATGGATTAGTACTCCCCCATTAGGAATAAATGGTCTCCATTGCATCAAGTTCCTCCATCATATGGGGAAACATTTGTTAAATTTGACTCCTAGTGAGCTACTTTCCCTGATGAAGAAACTACCTTGCTTTGACGACTCGATAGAGTTGGATGTTTTTCTAGCGAGTGCCCTTCGTCCTGGTGTACATGATCTGATAAACTGTATCGTATTCAAGGCAGTCAGGATTTATTTATGTAGGGGCCAAGTGCTCAACTGCATCTGAAGTGTCCAGGAGAGGTGGAAAATATGGTCGAACCAGTTCCACATTAAATAGCAAGTGCAAGCCAAGGAAAGAAGGAATACTTAATTCAAAATAATTCTCACCCACAACCTTGGCAATGTTGTAAGGCCATATTAGATTAGATGTATCTTATGATGGGGTCTTGTGAGGTGCTCTTTTTACAAATGCAACCATACCTTATCTCCCACTTGAAACTTGTGTGGTACCCGATGTTGATCATGGCACCACTTGTAATTGGCATTGGATTTTTAAAAAATATCATGAAATTGTTGTTGAATGTGCTGGATTCACTCAATAAATTTCATTGCTCTATCAACCTCGGTATAAGCATGGGAGGACTCTTCCTATGAAACTGCAATGGGTAGAGATACATCAATGGGGGCCAATGGTTGGAACCCCAAGCACACTTGAAAAGGGTTGTGGCCAATAGAGATGTGGAGGGGTCTGTTGTAGCTATGTTGAACATAAGGAAGGATTTCATCCCATGTGCGTGGATGTTTGGAATTGTACATCCTCATGATATGGAAAATTGTCCTCTTCACTGCCTCTATTTGTCCATCAATGTATGGGTGGAAGACAGTTGATTTGGTCAACTTGGTTTCCATCATCGACCATAGGTTGGACCAAAAAGTACTCAGTAACCTACTGTCTCAATCTAATATAGTGGTTTATGGGAGCCCAAAATGAACCCAAACATGTTCAAATAAGAGCTTGGCAGTGGCCTTGGCTATGATGCTCTTCTTGGAGGGTGCTAAAATTGTCCTATTAGAGAATTGACCAATGACCATGAAGACAAAGTCATTCACATGCTTGGTGTTGGAGTTACTTCATACACACGTAGTATTTATTTTTCCTAAGGTTTTTCCTTGTTCATTAGTCATAATTAGTCATTATCCAGTCTCCTATATTTTAGGGGAGAATATTCTACCTGGAGAATATTCTCTTTCAGTTGACACTTCAGTTTGACTAGTTGAGTTGAGTCTAGATGGTGCATTAGTTTTGTCACCATGCAACATTGGGACCATCACCATGCTAATGCGCACTTGCCTTGGGATCATCGCCATACTGGTGCATTACCCTTGATTCCTTAATCCACTCCTCACTACACTATGTTCAGTCAGTTAACTGAAGACTAGTTGACTAGTTAACTCAACTAGGCGGCAGTTCATTCCCGTAACTGCTTGAGAGACTAGACTAGGTGGCAGTTCACTCCCGTAACTACTGGTGTGTGTCCAGATCACTCTATAACACAACTATTGGAGGAGAAACAAATGGTTCTCACCATTCTCTCCAAACTTGGTCCTGAATTCTCTATATTCGTATCCACATTCCATTTTGTCACATTCTCCTCTGGATCCACGTGGAAGATGCCTTCTCTTGAGGACTTTATCGAATCCCTAACACAAGAGGAAACCAAACTCATCAACATGGGAAAAATCAAAGGACCAAAGTTGCATGCACTTACTGTGCAAGATGGCAGCCACAATTATTAGAAATCTAAAGATAAAAAAAAAAAAGGAAAGCTCATGCACATCCGAAGAAGGTGTTGGAATTTTTTTTTATTTTCGGCACACTAGTTTAGTGGGAGTAACACTAGTTCAGTGGGAGTTAACTGACTAGTTCTATTTTAAAATTTCGAATATTAGAACATCACTATTATGCATGCATTCATAATTATAGGATGTCATTGCCTATATGAGTGAAGATCACTCACTCGTTGATTAGATCATAATATGCATTGATTCTCATTCTTCATTGTGTATCTCTCTTCCTTTTCTTGATAAGATTTGTTTGTGTATGCTTTAGCTAGATCTCCTGTGCAGGTTTCCATGAAACACTGACATGGTATCAGAGCTACGTTGCTTGGAGCAAGCCACAGAAGCCAAAGAATAAGGAAAATCGGAGTTTCGACGAGCTAAATCTGTGATTGTACCTTTCAACAATGATTTCTCCAAAAACATTAACGTTTTGAGGAAACGACTTGCGAGGGAAGTAAATCGACCCATTCTACAAGCGTTTTTTCAACCGTTTAACGATATTCCTCACCGTTTGCTCAGAAAGTAAGCCGAAAGATAGCCTCCTGAAACTGATACGAATTCGTGGTCGTACCTTTCTACAGTGGTTGCTCCCAAAATATTAAGTTTTTGAGGAAACAACTCTCTTTGAAAGTAAATAGACTCATTCTACAAGTGGGTTTTCAACCGTTTGGCGAGATTCCTCACCATTTTCTCAAAAAGTAAGGTAGAAGATAGCCTCTTGAAACTGATATGAATATGTGGTCGTCCCTTTCTACAGTGATTGCTCCCAAAATATTAATTTTTTGAGGAAACGGCTCGTGTGAGAAGTAGACCGACCCATTTTGCAAGTGGGTTTTCAATCGTTTGGTGAGATTCCTCACAATTGGCTCAGAAAGTAATTCGGAAGATCATCTCCTGAAATTGATATAAATTTTCACTTAAAGTGTCCTTTCTATCGTGATTTCTTAATTTTTCACTTGCAAATTGAGAGTAAATTTTTAGGGGTTCTTAGAAATAGTGGGAGAGATGGATAGGATATTATACAGTCAAACTTGGTGGTAATCCTCACACCATACAATTATTTTGATTGGAAGCCCAAGGCAGAATTTTGACTCAGAAGGAAAGGACTATCCTTCTTTCTTTGTTTTTCATTGCATTATTTATGTCCTTATCCCTATATCCTATGCTTCTAAAAACCTTTTTGAGGTGGTCGATCTCTTTTTTAATATGTTCTTTGTCAGAGATCCCTGTTGCCCTTGTGGCTAGGGCATTGAGAACCCATATCTTTTGAGAGGGGTGCTGGTGAGAGTCCGCATGCAAGTAGGTATCTGTGTGAGTTGTTTTCATGAAGACTTTGTCACCGAGTGTTCGATCCTGCTTCCTGCTGACTAGTACATCCATGAAAGGAATAATTTTTTTCTCTTTAAGTTTCATAGTAAATTTTATGTCTTCATAGATTCCATTGAGGTGTGCAAAGAATTTGTTTAGTTCTTCGCTTCCATGAGGCTATTTAACATTGGTATCATTTACAAACCTTTTGCATCTAGATGGTTTTAGTGGGTATGTTTCCAATGCTTTCTTCTCAAACTTCTCCATGAAGAGGCTGGCCAAAATAGGGGATAAAGGGGATCCCATGGCCACCCCACTTATTTGTTCAAAAAATTATCCTTGGAAGCTGAAGACTGTTGATCTTAACCAAACCTATGCTAGTTTAGTTGTTTCAGGGTCTGCTACTTCATTGACAACTTGGATAGCCTCATTTAAAGAATTTTTTGTAAAGAGGGACACTGCATCAAAACTAATAAGCATGTTCTTTGGTTCTACTTTTTCCTCTTTAATGAGTTTTAGAAAGTCATTAGAATCCTTGATGTAAGTGTATGTTTGTCGACTAGTGGACTTAAGATCTTTGTTACATGCTTCACGAGTTCATAGGTTGGTGAACCAATTGTGTTGACAGTCGTTCTAAGAGGAATACCTTCCTTCTGGATCTTAGGGAGTCCATAGATTATAGGGGTGATTAGACAGCTTGGAGTGAGTCGTTTCTTTGTCATTTAATCTAAGTTGGAGTCCTTAATAACTTTCTTGACTTCTTTAATCACCTTAGATATTGGATTGCTAGTTAGCTTCTTGTAGCTTCTAGTGGTGGTGAGGTGCTCCTTCATTTTATTGTTGTAAAATATTTTTTTCCTTCCAGACTTTGTGTTCTTGTTAGTCCACAATGATCTATATGCATGAGTTTCAATGGCTTGGATGTTGTATATTCCTTTTTCTTGAAGCTCACCCTATATTGTTTTCCATAATGATATTGATTACAAATAGTATTTGAGGGTTTTGTGATATTTGGCATACCCCTTACTTCTTGTTTGGTGTTTATTTTTACCAAGTTGTCAAAGTTCATATGGACCACTCTTTTTTTCCACAACCAACTTTCATCTGTCTACCCCATGAAGAATTTTTCTTCACTAATCTCGGCAACAATATACACATTGTTTGGGGTATTTATTGCTCTTACAACTAGTTTTCTTGAATTTTCCCTTCTAATCTTACATTCTTGGGAGTCAAAAGTGAGAGTGTTTCCATGATCACACATTTGGCTAACACTGAGAAGATTGTGTTTCAGGTCTTCAACATATAGAACATTTTCTACCTTAGCACTTCCTTTATCAATACTAAGAGTTCATTTTCCAACTATCTTTGAAGTTCCATTATCCCCAAAGGTAACACTGCCTTCATTCTTCTTCAAGGTGATATTTTTTTTTATCTCCTGTCATGTGACTTGAGCAGCCATTGTCAATGTACCACTCATCCCTATTATTTTGTGCACATAGTGCAACTTGTACGATCAATGATTTTTCTTTCTTTTTTTCCCTTTGTTCCTAATTTCTTTCTATGACTGTTAGGGTTTCCTCTTTCTTATCTTTTCTGAAAACACTTCTACAAAACTTTGTTATATGCCCATAACTATTGCATTTATAACATATAATTTTAAAATTTAGTAAATGGGGAAATGAATTGTAATTTCTCCTTTAGAATCCATGGGTATATTTGTTGTTGTTCCTCGTATAACTGTCTTTTTCATTTATTCTACAATCTATAGATTTATGACCAAAACCATTGCAAAAATAACAATAGCCCCAAAATGGATTTTGGTACGAGATTGTATGATTCCATCTTGATGGAAAAGTCTTATTGGTTCTATATTTGTCTCATGTGGAATGTTATGTTCTTCCCTCATGTTGTCTTCAACCTTGATAGGATTTTTTGGCACATCAACATAAGTCTTGGTCTTTTCTTCACTCAATTATTTTGAGGTTGAGTCTTTGTTAGCATTTTCCTTCTTGTGACTATAGTCAAGACCACTGACATGTATCCCACTGCAGTACATGGATCCCAAGAAAAATGACACTAATCCAAATGTAGGTAGATATGGTTGTATAGAGGTACACATGTCCCAATGTAGGTACACAAATCAAAGACAATGTCATGGATCTCAAGGCATAGTGCATAGATCCAAATGAGAGGCACCCACCTATAATGAGGAATCAAGTCACAACTCAAGTCATTAGGCAATGCAGGTTAAGTAATCCCTTCTAACAAATTCATAACATAATTTAATTTTATAATTATCTTATATTTACTATGGTTGGACAACCTTACCCTTATTACATACATGACAATTCCTAGGATAAGAGGCATTCCCTATATTAGTTGGTTAGAGATAGGTAAAAAAGATGGATATTTTATGGAAAGGTGTCACACACCCACTACGGCATAATAGGTTTTTTTTTTTTTTCCTCTTTCTCCTTTCTTTCTCGAGGGACAGAATCCCCGAGTTCCTACGAGGTCCTAGCGCAGGCTATCTCTTCCTGTTGGAACCTTCACTAAACCAATCCGCTGGTTCTTTCATTGAAAACCAGTCGTGTACAACTCAAGCACCAAGCACAGGATTTTCCTCCATGTGATCATCGGTTATGACCCTGGGGCAAGCCAAGAGGCGCCTTTCTCATTTCTCATTTCGCGACTCAGCGATGCCTGAGAGTCCAGTCTTTCGACACTTCAAACCCTGAAACTTGAAATCGTCCCTTCATTGAGATCGATGGCTGTAATCTCCTCCCTGATCCGACGGTCCTGGCCATATCGGGACTTCAGTAACCGGGAGTTCAAAATGAAAGCGAGTTGAGTCTTTCGACTCTTCAAACCCCGAAACCCAAAATCATCCCTTCATTGATATTGACGGCTACAAGTCTCCCCCTTGATCTGACGATCCTGGCCGTATCGAAACTTCGGTAACCGGAAGTTCGAAATGCAAGCAAGTCGAGTCTTTCGACTCTTCAAACCCTGAAACTCGAAATCGTCCGTTCGTTGAGATTGACGACTGCAAATATCTTCGGAGTTTCATGAACTAGGAGTTCACGATGCAACGACTCCAGAAATCCTGTCACTCAAATCCCCGAATTTCGATATGGGAATTCATGTAGGAGATCAACGAAGCTCATTGATCTGGATCTAATGGTCACTATCCCTCCTGAGCTTAAGGGCATTGAAGGACACTTAGCCTTAACCCCCTTGCTATCCTACGAGATCCAACAGCTTACGAGGTTTCAGAGCTTTCCCTGAACTCTGACCGCTCACCACGCGTCTCCTTCGATGGACGGTCCAGATCCTCCTGGAGTTTCGTGAAACGAAATTTTGTGACTTGTGAAGGCGAGGGGTCTTCCCCTTTTCTCTCCCGGGTGTCGAAATTCTGAAACCTATTCACTCTAAGTTGATTCAAAGTTTTGCATACCAGGACTTCGCAACCTGCGACAACGAAGGGTCTTTCCCTTTGGTTTCCTGGGTGTCAAAACGACGAATTGCCGAAACCTATTCACAATAAGATAATTCAGAGTTTCGCATACCGGAACTTTGTGACCTGCGACGACGAAAGGTCTTGCCCTTTCGTATCCCGAGTGTCGAAATGCTGAAATCTATTCACACTAAGCTAATTCAGAGTTTCACATACCGGGACTTCACGACTTGCAACGACGAATGGTCTTTCCCTTTGGTTTCCCGGGTGTCAAAATGCCGAAATCTATTCACACTAAGCTAATTTGGATTTTCGCATACCCCGACTTCGCGACTTGCGACAACGAAGGGTCTTTCCCTTTGATTTCCTGGTTGCTGAAATGTCGAAATGTCGAAATGCCGATGAATGGGTCTGGTTACTCCGAGACTTTCAGAACGTTGCCAAGTCTACCCTCCTGCTTATGCAAAGGTTAAGGTCGACGGGAAATAGAGCTCTGACAAATATTTCAGAGGGTTCTTGGGTAAATTATCCCTAGGCTTGGTAACCTGAGTAAAATTCTCCCTAATTTGCCAAGCTATAAATTCGGTGGTAAGGGTAAAGTAAACTCGTGGGTTTACTATCATGGTAGTCTTTTTGAGGGACTCACTTCGACTCTGGAGTGCGAGGAAACTTCCCGAGAGAAGTGCCTTCGGGAAATTAAACCAGGGCATAGTGCGAGCCAAGTAGATAGGACAATTCTCAAGGGAACAAACTCGTATTCTGAACCTACTCATTCTACACATAGACCGATTATGGTCATATAATTATAAGCGTGTATCCCTTGTCTCCAAATCAAAACACAGGCAAACACTTCCATACAAAAACCATTTATGAGCATATAAACATGAGCATGCATTCGATTCAAAAATACAAGACATAACACTTATCAGAAAACACCAGGTGTGACGCGACTACTGAGAGGGGTTCTCGTTTCCACCCAACCGTAGGCTCAGTGACTCCAAATGGATTTACCACTAGCCACCCCCGAGATAGACCACGATTCTTGAGGTTCAATTTTCTGCTTCCAGCTCAACGAAAGACAAGGATGAAGGTTACGTGTGCGTGTTCTCTCTTCCCCCCCCCTTACCACACTTCCTCTCTTGCCTTTTCTCTGCAAGATTGTGTGTGGCATGAATTTCCCCATCCACTTTCAAGTCTAGGATATGTTACGGATGGGTGGTTCACCCCCATCCCCTCATTAACTCTTGATGAGCCTCCCCACCTACCAATCTGATGGGAAATCCATTCTGGGGTCAAAGAGTTGCTTTGGTCTTTGAGCAAGTAAAACCAGTATGGTACTAGCTTGGTGGAAGTTAACGCAACCATTCCAGGTCCCTTCCACCACCTCTCATTAGCCATCGTGGTCTCTTTTAGCACATCCCCCTCCCAACAGCCATGCAACACATATTCATAGCATAATTTACATTCATCGACCTTTCATAAAAAGTTCCGTCGAATCAAACATTCACATCTTTGAGTTTTCTGTAGTTCTTGGCCAATATAGTTAATTTTACAGATTGGGGGAAACAATGTGTTACAATTCCCTGCCCCTCAAAGGAACATTGTCCTCGATGTTCTATCTATTAATATGACTTGTATGTACAGAAGTAAACAAAATCGGATATGCATGTTTCATGGCATCTTCCATTTCCCAGGTAGATTTATCTAGGCCAAAATGTTTCCACTGCACCTTGACCTGTGCAATGGTTCAGTTCCTGAGTGGGATTTCATTTCTTTCCAGTATGCATTGAGGTTTTGGAAGGAATTCTCCCTTCGGTTCCACCTGGATCATAGACCAGTCAATTATATGATTAGAATCATGTACATATTTCTTCAATAATGAAACACGGAAAACATTATGTGCTTTTACTGTGGGAGGAAGTGCTAGCCTATAGGATATAGGTCCCACTCTATCTATAACTTCAAAGGGTCTGCAATACCAAGGTGCCAACGTGGCACAAGCTCCCATCCTCAGGGAACTCTTCCTAGGCCTAAATCTTAGATATACGTGGTCTCCCGTCTTGAATTCTCTTGGAGTTCTCTTTCGGCTGACGTAACTTTTCTATCTGTTCTGAGAAACCTTCAGATTATGTTTTATCTGAATCACTTGTTGTTCCATTTCTTTCAGCATGTCAGGTCCAATAGTAATTCTGTTTACGGGATTACTCCAACTGACTGGAGTGTTGCACAATATACCATAGAGGACTTCGAAAGGACTCGTCTTCAAGGATTCTTGGTAGCCGTTATTGTAGGCGAATTCCATCAGTGGAAGGTAATATTCCCACTTCTTGGGTTGATGCATTACATGCATTCTTAACATGTCTTCCAATATTTGGTTCACTCTTTCTGTTTGTCCATCATTTTGAGGATGATAGGCTGTGCTAAATAGTAATTTGGTCTCCAGACCAACCATCAAGGATTTCCAAAAGTTGGAAGTAAATTTCGTGTCTCTGTCAGACACGATCTCTTTAGGCATACCATGTAGTTTGAATATCTCCTTCATGAATATGCTGGTGATATCTATTGCCTTGCAAGTTGATTTGACGAAGATAAAATGGGAAGACTTACTCAATTTATCCACCACTATGATGATGGCATCATTCTGTTTGGTTGATGTTGGTAATATGGTGATGAAGTCCATGGAAATGGTTTCCCACTTCCATTCCAGGATTGGTAGAGGTTGTAATAATCCTGCTGGGTGCCGGTGTTCTGCTTTAACCTATTGACATTCTAGGCGCTTAGCTAAATAGTTAGCTATGTCTTTCTTTAACCCAGGCCAATAGAATTTTTTCCTAGTGGCCATGATCATATTTTGATATCTCGGGTGACCAGTATATGGTCTTTTATATAGTTCATCCATTATGAACTTCTTCAAGTCGTCACAATCTGGAATATACAATCTGTTTCTGTAAGTTAGAAGACCTCCATCTATCATCTGGTAGCCTTCATACTTTATTCCTGTGGGTTCTTGCTCTAGGTATGAGGTCACGGTCTTGAATAATGTGTCTATTTCTTGTGCATTCCTGACTCTTTCTTTGACATTCATCTCACAGTTTCTCACCGTTGCGAGGTGAATCGTTTTCATACTTATGTTAAGGGAATCATCCACCTTATTTTCCTTTTCTTTAACATGTTTGATTTCAAAATCAAACTCACTAAGGAGGGAAATCCACCTAGCTTGTCTTCCATTGAGCTTTGGTTGGTCAAAAAGATATTGCAATCCACAATGGTCTGTCATAAATACAAATTTCCTTCCCAGGAGGTAATGTCTCCACATTTTTAAGGCGTACACTATGGCGGCCAGCTCTAGATCATGGTTCACATAGTTGACTTTGTCCTCATTCAATTTTCGAGATTCATAGCAGACTACACTTGCTCCTTGCATAAGGACTCATTCGAGCCCTTCCTTACAGGCATCTGTGCACACGAGGAAGTCATTTTTTGGATCAGTGATCTTCAGCATGGGTGCATGGGTCAGAAGGTGTTTCAGGGATTGGAATATTTCTTCACATTCTTGTGTCCATGTAAATTTAGCTCCCTTCTTCTGGAGGGCAGTGATTGGAAAACCGATCTTGGAGAATCCTTTTATAAATATCCTATAGTATCCTGCTAAGCCCATAAAGGATCTGATATCCGAAACGTCCTTTTGGGTAGGCCATTCCACGATAGACCTGATCTTGTCAAGATCTACTACTACTCCCTCTTCAGATATGACATGTCCCAAGTAATGTGTTTTCTTCTGGAAAAGTTTTCACTTGCTAAATTTGGCATAGAGTTGATGTTCTCTTACCACTTGAAGCACAAGTCTAAGATGTTCCTCATGTTCCTCTCTATTCTTGGAGTAAATTAATATATCGTCAATAAAAACTAGTACAAATTTGTCTAGGAATTTGCTAAGAACATTGTTCATCAAGTACATAAAAGTGGCAGGGGCATTGGTCAATCTAAATGGTACTACCACAAACTCATAGTGACCATATCTCATCCTGAAGGTAGTTTTGTGGATGTCTTCACCCTTGATTTGAACTTGATGGTATCTAGATCTCAAGTCAATCTTTGATAAGATGGAAGCACCTCCCAATTGATCGAACATGTCATCAATCCTAGGTAACGGGTACTTGTTCTTTATGGTTACCTTATTTAGTTGTCTATAATCTATGCACAGTCGGAGGGTACCGTCTTTCTTTTTCACAAACAGGACTGGTGCTCCCCATGGAGACACGTTGGGCCGGATATAGCCTCTATCCATCATTTCTTTTAGTTATAATTTAAGCTCAACTAGCTCGGGTGTGCTCATCCTGTAGGGTGTCCTGGACACTGGCATCGCTCCCGGTGCATGTTCTATCGAGAAGTCAATGTCCCTTCTCGGAGGTAAACCCAATATATCTTCCGTAAATACATATCTATATTCTCTTAGTGTGGGGTGGTATTCAAGGCTTGGTTTGTCATCTTCAACTGATTTCAACACCTATATCGCATATAGTGGACATCCCTTTCTACAATACTTTCTCATTTGAAGGGCTGATATTCGTCTCACTGAGACAAGTTTTTGGATCCCTTGAAGGGTTATCCTTCTTCCTTCTTCACTTATACATTCTAAGGTTTTATGGTAACAGTCCAGTCTGGATTTATATGTGGCTAGCTAGTCCATACCAATCAACAGGTCATACGATCCCATGGGTAATACGTTAAGGGTTTCTTGGGTGGGGAATTCACCCATAGTGAATTGGAAAGATGGTATGACCTCTGCTACCTTTCTTTTGGTGCCAGTGGCTAACTGTACCAACCATGGCTTGGCGTGTTTATGTGGCTGTAATTTACACTTATCAACAGCGTGGTTGGTGATCATACCTTCCATCTCCACCATTGAATCTTGGTGGTCAGCTTGTTTATTATCCACAGCTGCATAAATTTGCGGCATACTCCTCTCCACGTCATTGATGGTGGTAGATTCTTGAATGTTGTAAATTCTTCGATTGTTCTGTTGTCAGTGCGGGCAATCCCTCAGTAGATGTTCTTCTCCACAACCCCAAAATTTTAAGGGTTCTTTCTTCGGGTTATCAATCTTTCCCGGGGTAGATCCAAAAGGTTTATTTTCGCTCTGGGAGGGGAAATTATGTTGGTGTACACTTCGGGTTGGGAAGCTCATCCTTGAGTCCTTTTTATAGTTTTTAAATCTTGGGGATTTAAACCCCTTTTTCTGGAATCTCGAACTATTCTTCTGCTTCTAGCCTTCGCGAGGTTTTGTTTGATGCCCAAGCTGTTCATAACAATATGTTGCCTTTCGGATAGTATCTTCTAGGGTCTTTGGCTCGTCAAAATCAATTCTGTTCTGATAGTCCTTAGGTAGATCACTGATGAATTGTTGCACCTTTTCCTTTTCTACCATTATATAGGGTACGTACCTCAACAATTCGAGGAATTTGTTGACATATTCCTCTATGGTGTGTTTCACCAGCTTGAGTTCATAGAATTCTTTAGTCTTTTCGTTGAAATACTTTTCTGACAGATACTTCTTCCTGAAGTATTTCTTAAACCATTCCCAAGATAGGTCTTCTTCATGAATCCCTTTTACGTTTTTAAGGTCTTCCCACCAAAGTGGCTACTCGGCCCTTCAAATTTTCTGAGAAGTCATGGACTCTAAAATACTTCTTTAGTCCAAGAAGCCAGGCCTCCGCTTCGTCTCCCTTCCTTATTTCACCGTCGAAAGAGGGTGGTTTGGCCTTCTTGAATTCCTCGAGATTATGATTTTTGGAATGATCTCGCTTCTTCCGTTTTCTTCAGGAATAAGAACTAGTTCTGCTACTTGAAGATCCCTCTGAGTCGCTAGTTTCCTTTCCAGAGGAATCGTCCGACACTTGTCCCTTATCTCTGGGGTGAATCTTTCTCGAGGTGCTCCTCCCAGTGTGGCCACTTAAAAGACCACATTTCCGTATCCCAGGTGGGCTTCGACTTCTCTTTATCTGTCGTTGGTCCGCATGACTGGTGTCAGGTCCATGCTGCAATTGTCTTTGTATGTCGGATAGGCTCTGTAGCAAGACTGCATTAATTTCTGTTTTCTTCTCTTTCTCTTTTATCAACCTCTCGTTGTCGGCCTTGCAGCTCTATAGTTCGACAATGAGGCTTCTCACAGTCTCAACTAGATCTGGAGAGGTTTCTACCACTCTCCTTTCGTCAGACTCTTCGTCTCTATTGTGGGAGCCATCCCCCACTTCGCGGTGCATCTCCATTCTATGCGTCTATAGTTTCCCGCGGTTGATCGTCCGCTTGTTGTGAAATAAAAACACTTATTGTTAGTCAACATTATATTCATTCACAATCAATGCATAATTCATATTTTTCAAATGCATACACACAATAGGAATTTTCATTCTTAACTTCGGCTTTTGATAAGGGGGGTTAGGATAGAGAGTTACTCCTTTTAAGAGTACTTCAAATGGAGTTTCTGCGCAACTCATCCATGAGCCCAAGCAGGCCAAGTTTTGTAACCATGCTTTGATACCAATTTTTCACACCCCCACTACAGCATAATAAGTTTTTTTTTTTTGCCTCTTTCTCCTTTCTTTCTCGAGGGACAAAATCCCCGAGTTCCTACAAGGTCCTAGTGTAGGCTAGCTCCTCCTGTCGAAACCTTCACTAAACCAATCTGCTGGTTATTTCATTGAAAACCAGTCGTGTACAACTCAAGAACCAAGTGCGGGCTTCGCCTCCATGTGATCATCGGTTATGACCCTGGGCCAAGCCAAGAGGTTCCTTTCGCATTTTGCGACTCAGCGATGCCCGAGAGTCCAGTCTTTCGACTCTTCAAACCCCGAAACCTGAAATCGTCCCTTCGTTGAGATTGATGGCTGCAATCTCCTCCCTGATCCGACGGTCCTATCCATATCGACACTTCAGTAACCGAGAGTTCGAAATGCAAGCGAGTCGAGTCTTTTGATTCTTCAAACCCTGAAACTCGAAAATGTCCCTTCGTTGAGATCGACGGCTGCAAGTCTTCCCTCTGATCTGACGGTCCTGGCTGTATCGGGACTTCGGTAACCGGGAGTTCAAAATGCAAGCAAGTCGAGTCTTTCGACTCTTCAAACCCTGAAACCCAAAATCGTCCCTTCGTTGAGATCAACGGTTGCAAATCTCTTCGGAGTTTCGTGAACCGGGAGTTCACGATGCAACGACTCTAGAACTCCTATCACTCAAATCCCCGAATTCTGATATGGTAATTCGTGTTGGAGATCAATGAACCTCGCTGATCTAAATCAACTGATCACTAACCCTCCTGAGCTTAAGGGCGTTGAAGGACACTCAGCCTTAAACCTTTGTTGTCTTATGAGATCCAATGTCTTACGGGGTTTCGGAGCTTTCCCCGAACTCTGACCGCTCACCACGCGTCTCCTCCGACGGACAGTCCAGATCCTCACAGAGTTTCATGAATCGAGATTTCGCGACTTGCGAAGGCGAGGGGTCTTCCCCTTTGGTCTCCCAAGTGCTGAAACGTCGAAACCTATTCAATCTAAGATGATTCGGAGTTTCGTATACCGGGACCTCGCGACCTGCGACAACGAAGGGTCTTGCCCTTTGGTTTCCTGGGTGTCGAAACGCCGAAATGCTGAAACCTATTCACACTAAGCTAATTTGGAGTTTTGCATACCGAGACTTCACGACCTGCGACGACAAAGGGTCTTTCCCTTTGGTTTCCCAGGTGCTGAAACGCCGAAATGACGAAATCTATTCACACTAAGCTAATTCAGAGTTTCTCATACCGGGACTTCACGACTTGCGACGACGAAGGGTCTTGTCCTTTGGTTTCTCGGGTGTCGAAACGTCGAAATGCTGAAATATATTCACACTAAGCTAATTCGGAGTTTCGCATACCGGGACTTCGCGACTTGCGACGAAGAAGGGTCTTTCCCTTTGGTTTCCTGGGTGTCGAAACACTGAAATGTCGAAATGTCGATGAACGGGTCCAGTTACTCCGGGACTTTCAGGACGTTGCCAAGTCCACCCTCCTGCTTATGCAAAGGTTAAAGTCGACGAGCAATAGAGCTCTGATAGATCTTTCAGAGGGTTCTTGGGTAAATTATCCCTAGGCTTAGTAACCTGAGTAAAAGTCTCCCTAATTCGTCGAGCTATAAATTCAATGGTAAGGGTAAAGTAAACTCGCGGGTTTACTATCATGGTATTCCTTTCGAGAGACTCACTCCGACTCTGGAGTGAGAGGAAACTTCCCGAGAGAAGTGCCTTCGGGAAATTAAACCAGGGCATAGCGTGAGCCAAGTAGATAGGACAATTCTCAAGGGAACGGACTTGTATTCTGAACCTACTCTTTCTACACATTGACCGATTATGGTCATATAAGTATAAGCGTGTATCCCTTGTCTCCAAATAAAAACACAGGCAAACACTTTTATACAGAAACCATTTATGAGCGTATAAACATGAGCACGCATTCGATTAAAATATACAAGACATAACACTTATGAGAAAACACTAGGTGCGACGCAACTGCTGAGAGGGGTGGTCGTTTCCACCCAACCATAGGCTCAGTGACTCCAAAAAGATTTACCACTAGCCACCCTCGAGCTAGACCACGATGCTTGAGGTTCAATTTTCTACTTCCATCTCAACAAAAGACAAAGACGAAGGTTACTCTCCTTCTCCTCTGTTTAGAACTCCCTGTGTTTCCAGAGTTTCTCCAGTTCTTCCCCGTGATACCTATCGCGCATGTTCTCTCTTCTGCCCCCCCCCCCTTACCACACTTCCTCTTTTTCCTTTTCTTTGCAAGATTGCGTGTGGCGCGAATTTCCCCATCCATGGTGAGGTCTGGGAGCTGTTACGAATGGGCGGTTCACCCTCATCCCCTCATTAACTCTTGAGGAGCCTCCCCACCTACCAATCTGACGGGAACTCCATTCCGAGGTCAAAGAGTTGCTTTGGTCTTTGAGCAAGTAAAACCAGTATGATATTGGCTCGGTGGAAGTTAACGCAACCATTCCAGGTCCCTTCCACCACCTCTCATTAGCCATCGTGGTCTCTTTTATCACATCCCCCTCCCAGCAGCCATGCAACACATATTCATAACATAATTTACATTCATCGACCTTTGATAAAAAGGTCCGTCAAATCAAACATTCACGTCTTTGAGTTTGCCATAGTTCTTGTCCAATATAGTTATTTTTATAGGCTGGTGGAAACATGGTGTTACAAAAGGGAAGGGGAAATTTATTTTTTTACCTCCATATTCATATGTGATGATGTTGAAGGTCATTTAATTGGTCCAACTAGTTTTCAAGAGCAAGGAATCTTCATTAATTATACACTAAAACCTTTAAGAGGGAGATTTGCATAGAGTTATAACCTCATAACTTTATTTATTACCCTTTTTTTCTTCTTCTTTGATTTTTTAGTCCTTTCTTCGTATATGCATTTTTAGCATAAGACTTAGGGGTTGGGCCTTTTTAATGAGGTGGCATAGCTCTAGATTCATTATTTTTTACTTTCACACTCTTCACCTATAGCCTTTCTGGCTTTATTTGACTTTGAATTTGTATTGTTCTTCAATTTGTTTGACTAGACATTGTTGGATGAAATACTATAAGTCAAACATAAACATTGTGAAAGAGAAATGATATAAAATATTAAGTATGATTAAGATATGAAATAAGATTACAAAATTTTAATTTTTACATAAATATTAAGAAATTCAAAATAAAAAAAAAGAATTTAAACTCTACAAAATTTACAACTCAAAAGTTTGATCCCTCATACTTATAAATCTAAAGTCAAATAAATCTAAACTAATCTAGAGTGTAACTTAAAAAAAAATTGATAGGTCAAATAAATCTAAACTAATCTAAAATGTAACTTCAACAAAGAATTGATAGATTGATGATCATACTAATTGTATATATTAGTTAATCTAACTTTAACAAATGAATCGATGATCATATTAATTATATGAAGAAAATATTAATTAATCTAGATCCTAAACCTACCTAGGATAAAGTTAACATATCAATATATTAATATACATAAAATTTAAACGTTAAATATTATTTTTAGAATCTCAATTTAATAATTTAAATTAAAATAAATTTATATGGAGTATTGGATGAGATAAATTTGAATATTAATTATCTCAAAAATACAATAGAGTTGATTTTAAAGGTCATAGAAATCTCTCAAATAAAATATAAGAATCGGAGATGGAGGATCTTTTATTCGATATTAAAACACACTTTTAATAAAGATTATGCACCTAAATGCAATGTATGTTGAATATATGTTATTCAAATCTATATTAAAACACGTTTTTAATATATTATTGTATGCAATGCAAAGTACGTTGGAAATATATTATTGAATTTGAATTTGAAGCATTTCAATGTCATTAGAAGGATTTGAAGATAATGACTTCATCTTTAATTAGGTCGATAGGCGTCCCCTTATTGGAATTGATGAATTAATCAACCTTTTAATTACAAATTCTAATCTTAGGGTTAAGAATCAAAGATGCTAGCATATTCTTCGTCGTCGTCCCAAATCAATGAATGAGATTTGATTTCATAACTTCCTTGCATTTATGAAAGCGTACGTTTTCCTTGTTTACTTTTTCACATTTACTTAATATGATTAAGGAATTACTTCCCTAACCATTGATTGCCACGTTTAATTGATTAAGCATGATTAATATGTAAAGAGCGCTTCGTTTCCACATTGATTATTTAACTCGGATTAACAATGAACACGATTTTATGAATGTCAAGAGTTGGATGTGGATAACACGTTTCATCTTTGGACAGGTTTAAGTTGCGGCGGGCGTAATGGTAACAGGTATCAGTAAGA
>ML804559.1:349053-363550 GCA_009831015.1 Picea engelmannii | reverse complement strand
GAAGTGGTAGCGTCTCTAATATGTGGAATTATGCTATCTTTAACGGACATGCGCAACAATACCTTTGCCTTGTTTTCGCGCTTCTCCCAGTCTTGGATCTGTGCTGCTGTCGCACCTCCTACCACTGCTGTCGCACCTCCTGCCGCAACAGGTTTCAGTTCGGTTCCATTCGCAATGTTCTAGAAACCATAGCCCTCCATGAGCATCTGCATCTTGAATTTCCAGTTGATGAAGTTTGAGCCATCTAACTTGTTGGCTTCGTTGAGGTAGGTCTCTGCCAGCGGATTCGCCATCGCTGCAATTTAGTCTCTGCACAAAAAAATTACCAAGGATATGCAATGTTTTGTCGCTCTGTCTTCGGATACCACCGATCCGACTCAATCTATCTCTGTTCTCAATCTATGCATACATGCAACTTAATATCCAAAATATCTCCACTTTTTAAAAACTTATAACTCCCACTATGAATAAAAATTCACTTTAAAGTAATAAACTCCAATATCCACCTCTCTTATAAAAAATATCCACTTAAAAAAGTCCACTTAATATCCACTTAATATCCTCCACATACATTCACTTTTAATAATAATAAAAAAAGTGAAAAAACTTTATAACTTAACAAATTTCACCCCTCTTTAATAACAAATGTCCATGTAAAAAAAAAACTTATCCACTTAATAAAAAAAAAACGTGAGTGAGCTTCTCCTCTACGGTTTTCAAAAAACAAAACTCTTACGCTCTTCCACTTCCCGCGCATGCAAACTTTATGCAGAATAAAACTCACCCTTCAAACTCCCTCTTTTCCATAAGAATTTACGCATGCAAATCCACGCATTAAACTCACGCTTTTCAAAATTCTTCCTCCACTCATGCACGGGATTGAGCTCTTCCTCCACGCATGCACCAAGATTAAACTCCACGGTTTTCAAAATAAAATATATTTGTTTCCAAGATAAAACTCACGACTTACTTGACTGCGAACTGTTCGGAGTTCTCGTACCTCACGCATCCATTGCCTGAGAGATGTCCGCACCTCCCGAGTGTCCCAACTGCGGGAATTTTTTGATTGTCCGCACCTCACGTAGTATGCCCCCGCACCTTATCAGAGGAGGGACCTGAGAACTTCTTGAATTTCCGCACCTCATTCCCGTGGCTTTGATACCAAGATAAAATATACCACGCAAACAAACACAGTGAGGCTACGCTCACTTCTTGATATTAAACGAAGACGGATTACATCCTTATATAGGAAAAGACTCTCCTGAGTCGACTACATGCAAACCATAAGACAACTAGACAAGTGACTATGAACTGAGAACTAACTCTTCTAACTGACGCTTACAACTGGCGCTTATTACTGGAGTGAACAACTACATCTCCATTACTTCCAAGTACGAGCAGCATCCGATTTCACTAAATGGCTTCGGCAGATGGGCAATGTCGGGGGCTCGGCTAGGCAATGTCAGGGGCCGACAAAGAACAAGTTCGTCCCTTCGTCGTAGACCCCGTTGATGGTGTGGGGGACTTCACCTACGTCCGTGCCCTAAATGTGCTTGTCCTGCGCTGATGTATCGTTGTGTATTAAACGTGAACATACCCTCCAACAAAGCCTAAATAAAGCTGCACCTTCCCGGACCTTCTCCGTTTGTTAATATCCATACAAACATAAAATAAATAAAAAATGTTTGTATGGATATTAACAAACATTTATGAACTTCCCGGACCTTCTCCGTTTGCTTTGGTTTTCTGATTTTAAAAGGTATTGCTCTCCGTTAATTTGAAATATATATTCTCTGAAATATAAGTTATTCTTGTCTCTGATTTGGGCTGGTTAATATCCATACAAACATAAACTAAATAAAAAATGTACTGGTGTCAGGTTCAGCGAGTGTGCACGTGCTATACATATCAGCTAGTTGGATCAAAAGTTGAAATAATTAGGATGCAAACAAGAGGAACCTAGCCTATGGTATTGCTCTTCATTTAAAAAAAAAGTTGAAGTATATGTTCTCCAACATACCAACAAAAGGAAACCTAGCCTTTGGATCCCTGAAATGGGAGGAGTACGACTCTGTCAAAATTTTGTACGTAGTTATTAGAAAACAAATGTAGGCTGCAAGATAAGGAATATCATGATGCATTTTGGATAGGGCTTTTAGTATGTAATGTTGGAAAACTCTGATAGGATGGACTCGAGAAATTTTGTTTTGAGACTAAACCCAGGTATGGATTTACATGGTGCTCTCTGCATAGAGGATTTATATATAAATAAAAATCTATTTTTTCTCTATACAAAGATTAATGTAAATAATTAAATCTGCAATATTTGGGCCTATTAGCCTGCTTTTTGTGTAACATGTCAACCCATACAAATGGGAATCTAATAAGAAGTATTAACTTAAATAGACCCACAGCAATGCAGTTTAGTACTAGAACTCCACCATTTGCAGTACTCTATTATCCTTGAGGTCAAGTATTTGATAGACTTATAGAACAAGTCCACAAAATCTGCCAAAATTTGAATTTTCTTTTCTCTATTATGGCAAGGTTCATGGGATATAACCATGCAATAAGAGAACCAGGGATATAACTATGATCTAAGTTACGATGAATAGGGAACTGAGCATATGCGTGGGAAAATTCGGAGTCGGATCTGCGGTGTAGAGGAACGTGCTGGTGGTAAATTAAATTACGTCCACCAAATTAAATTACCTCGACCAACTCCCTGCAGCCAACATAGGAGGGACAGCGGCAGGCGGGAGAAAACGTAGGAACGACTTGCTAACGGAGTTTGGAGACAGGTGGGAGATAGTACGTATAATGGTATGTATACTGTGGTCACAGCAGACGTCATGTTTAGATGCCCTGGCTTATAATATGAAGATGAATAATAGTTTTTTTTTTGGAGTGAGCTAATTAGGGAGGAATCTTTTGTTCTGAGTTTTTTCTGTTTTTTTTGGGCAGGTTTAAGATATTTTGTTTTTAAATTTTAGGCTAATTCAGAATTTTTTAAGTTTAACGGTCTGTTTTTTAATTTTTGGCTAATTCAGAACTCTCTAAGTTTGATCGTATGTTTTTAAATTTTTGGTCAATCTAGAACTGTGATCAATTTTATGAGCATTTGGGTTGGTTTAAAATGGGACAAAACCCTAAAATAAGATTTTGAAATGCATGGAATTTTGATTCATACTAAACTCAAACTACCCTTGAAAATTTGACCAGATTTAAATCAGATTTTTACCTGAAAAACAAAATTCTTGAGAAAAGATTGTTCCCTAATTAGCCTGCTTCCTTTTTTTTTTTTTAGGGTTTATAGCGTTGACATTTTATATTTTATATTTTTTTAGCAATATACTTCATGGCGTTTACACTTGATATTTTTTATTTTTTACCAGTGAGAGTAGGGCCGACACAACCTACTTTTTCCAAGCATTCTTCTAACTTGTCAATGTAAATGCCAAAAAGGGTAGGGGACAAGGGGCAACCTTGTTTGACTCGGATATTGCAGTTAATCTCTTTTCACCATCCCTCAGTTTTTTTAAACTTAGCAATAACTTTCTCATACATTCTTATTGCAACATCCCTCAACTCAAGAGGCACTTTTATATCCTCTAACCTATTCCAAAGGTTTTTCCTAGGAGCCTTGTCAAAAGATTTTCTAAAGTCAACAAAACAACAAAAAATATTGGTTTTAGTATTGTAGAACTCCTCTACAATGATCCTAAAGGTAACAAGATGGTCCATAGTTGAATGATATCTCCTAAACCTGATCTGTCCTTAAACCTGATCTGTCCTTTAGCTCTTTTACCGTGACTTTCTAGCCAAAGGATAATATTCTTTTCCAAAATAATTCCGTAAAGCTTGGCTAAAATCGGGCTAATCATAATGGTCCTATAATTAGAGGGAATGTTTTTATCCCCATTTTTAAAAATAAGAACAATGAGGCTTTGTGTCCAGGGTTTAGGGAATCCCTGCTTAACTACTAAATTGAAGAGCTTGTGTATGTGAGGGATAAGGATTGGCCCTCCAATTTTAAAAATTTCAGCTTGGTAGCCTTCAATGTCCTTAGCTTTCCCATTTGCAAGTTGCTTAACACCGAACTCTATGTCATCTAAAGAAAAAAATTCTTCCTTTGTAGGGACAATAGGAATGGTGTCCATGGCATTAGAGAACTCGTAAAGACTTTTAATGTAGGAATTCCAGTCCGTTAAGGGAATCCTATTATTTTGTTTAGTATTGCATTTTAGAATTTGGCTCTAGAACTTCTTAGGATCCAACTTGTATAGTTGTGAGAGTTGCTATTTCCTTTTATTGATATAGCATCTTTTTTTCCTTTTAATAAGCATCCCTAATGGATTTCCTAGCAATTTTACATTCTTTATCATACCAAGGGTTGGTCGTTCTATTATTCTTTTTATAGGACACCTCGAAAGAGAACTTGTTAATAGAAGTGGAAAGGGTAGTTGTAAAATTATGATAGAGTTCTTCAATGTTGTCCTTATAATTTATGAGGTTTAATTTACTATTGAAATCCCTTAAGAAAATGTCAACTTTACTTTTGTCAAAGCGCAAATTCCTTTGATTATCAAAATTATCTTCAATGGTGCTCTTATGCATGGAAAATTTTAGAGTTAGGGTTAAAGGTTTATGATTGGAGTGAGGCTCATGGTCATTTAAAAGGTCAAAATTTGTTATTTGGTTGGAAACAGAGATATCAGATATCACATAATCTACAACACTACTACCTAGCCCATGAATACAAGTCATCTGGTTGGAGTTTGGCCACATCATTACTCCATTGCAAATGATATATATATTTATATATAATTATATATATTATAAAAAAAATATTATTTTTAATATGATAATATTTTTTAAATACATAAATAAAGTTTTGAATATCATAAATATATTGTATTTTTATATTATAATAGAGTATTTAGAATTATTTTGGAAAACAAGATAAGCATATGGCTAGCCAAGGAGAAAGAACTAAAGGCCATGCTCCTCTTATAGGTTATCATTCAAGCGTGGAACACCTTGTCAGCCTTAGGATTATTGCAGAGGAGTGTTGCAACAATAAAATCAATCTCCTTTTTTTTTCTTTGACTTTAGGAAAGCTTTGGAAATTGTTCCTAGGACCAACCTTTGGAATAGGTTAGAAGAATAAAAAATTCCCTTGAGGATGAGAGTTGTTGTGATAAGGTTGTATGAGAACGTTATTTCCAAGTTTAGGAGTACTGAAGATTGGTCAAAAGAAATTAATAGCAATAAAGGAGTCAAACAATGTTGTCCCCTTTCTCATACCCTTTTTAGCATATACATTGACAAGTTGGAAGATTGTCTAGAAGTTGCAGGTTGTGTTGGACCAAGCCTCGCTAGTATAGTCATCATCCTTCTTCTCTATGCCGATGATATTGTTCTTATGGAAATGAATTTCTATGACCTCAGTAAGAAACTTAGAATCCTCAAGGAATTACTCTCTAGTACATGAATGAATCTGAACACCGACAAAACAAAGGTTATGATAATTAAATCCAACAAGATAACCTATGATACTTTTGTATATGACAACAATACCTTGGAGGAAGTGCCTCCGTACAAGTATCTTAGAATTGATATTCATCACAAGCTCGATTGGAACTATAGCATTGAGAAAAGGATAAATGGAGGGTAGAAATCTTATTATGGGTTTGAAAATAATTGTAAATTATCATACCTTTGGCTATGGGAAGTTTCGGGATGAACTATCTCTTGAGAATCCTGAAGAAATATAAAACAGATCCAAAACAATTTTAGCACTTATAATCTCAAAATTAAAGACAATACACCCTCTCCTATCCTCCTCATAGAAGTGATCATTTCCCCCATTGAGAGCATAGCTATGATTAGGTAGTTAATGTACAAGAACAAGATAAACAACATGGATGATAAGAGGCTCCCCAAAATTGCTTCAGACTCTAGCCAAAATCACCAACTGCTCAAGTGGGAATGACATAATGATGCTAAGTCTTGGCTAAATCAATGGGGAATAAAAGAAGAAGCTATTCTACAGAATTCTAATGATATTAAAAATATTATTCAAGATAAATTTAAGGAGAATCTTTGGTGCAATAAAGAATAAGAGGATAAAAGAAAATTAAGATATTATAAGGAGGTGGTTAACCCTAATCTTGAAGATCAAAAGTGTCTCTTTGTTTTGACTATTATTAAAAAGATAATCAATATTGCCAAAATAAGAACTAGTTCTCATGAGCTACATAGTGGGACTCGACATTCGAATCCCAAAAACACCATGGAATGAAAGAATATCTCACCTTTGTGACACCAAGAGGGTTGAATGTGAAAAACACTTTCTCGTGGAGTGCCCTGTGTATACCCAAATTAGATCTGAATTTGAAAATATATGTCATAACGCTAACCTTCCTAACATTCTAAGTCATCAAAACTATAATGATCTTGGAACACTTCTAAAAAAGGATATGGTGATAAAAGGTTATAGTAGGATGTATGTATTTTAAGATTTTGATATATGTTAAGACAATAATAAATTAAAAATAGTAAGCAATATTAATGTGCACGAGCTATAAAGCACATGCATTCCCAATAATGTGTTTCCACATTTGTGATTAAATTCTTTATGCGTACCATAGTCCTTGACTTGGTAGGGGAAGGAAACTTGGGCCTTAGGCCATAGAGTTTTGTTATATGTATCAAGGTCCCATACCAACACCTCAAACCACCACACTTGACCTCCCAATGGTATCCTTGACCTATGAATGGGGATATTAATGACATTGGGAAAACTTCAACACTAGGTATTATTCTTTGGGCCTTGGACATCATTTGTGGAGGAATCCCTATACTTAAACAGTAAAGGAAGATTCTAAACATACAAGTGAATAACAATGCCTCAAACTACCACATATGACATACCTAGGGCATATTTGTCTTCTAAGTAGGGATATGAGCATTGTTAGAATATTTTGAGCACTAGTTATGAGTCTCAGGGCCTTTGACTTGGCCATGGGAGGAAGCATAGTGATTGGAACCTAAAATAATTCTTTTGGAATACATGGGTATGGAAAAAACCTCAAACCACCACACAAGCCCTCTCAAGGTTATCCCTTCATTTTATTAGGGATATGGATGCCATCAAGGGATATTTGATACTAGGTACATGATTCTTTGGGCCCCAAACATATTTGAAGGAGGAAATCTAGGACTTACACCATAAAAGAATCTTTTAACTATCAAGGTTAAAGAAGGTACAAGTGGGGATATTGAAAATATTATCAAGTATTTAGAACTAGGTATGGGTCTCAGGGTCTTGGATATGGTTAGGGGGGAAACCCAAGTCTTAGACCATAAATGAAGATTATAGGATTTGAGGTCCAATAAAAACACATGACGCTCGAATGGGATATTTGGCTTCTAGGTGGAGTTGTGTGCACCATTATAATTTTCAAGCATGAGTTATGGGTGAAAGGTTCCTCAAAATGGTGGCAAGAAGAATCCTATGCTTTAGGCCTTTAAGGAATAATTCATGCATCTCGGGCGAAGAACAACACCTTGAATGCACACATGACCTCCCAAGTGTATCATTTTCCTCTTAGTTGGTATATTGGCACCATTAGAGCTTTTGGAGAAGCAAGTATTAATCTGAATACCTTGACCAAGGTCAAGTGATGAAACTCATTCACTAGGCCTAAAAATTAGCTTACATGGCTCAATAGCCATCAATGACTCCTCAAACCACCACAAATGATTTATCTGTGGGATATTTTTCCTTTTAGTTGCAATACGAACACCATTAGAATCTTTTGGGCACCAAATATAGGTTGTGGGGCATGAGAAATGGTCAAAGGATGAAAATTGAGCCATATGATTGAAAGTAAGCTTCTAGACATCAAACTCCAAGAAATAGGTTGTGGGGCATGAGAAATGGTCAAAGGATGAAAATTGAGCCATAGGATTGAAAGTAAGCTTCTAGACATCAAACTCCAAGAACAATGTCTTGAACCACCACACATAATGCCTTGAGAATATAATCTCTCTATTAGTTGGGATATGGGAACCATTAGAAGGTTTTGAGATCTAGGTATGATTCAAATTTCCTTGACCATGGTTGGGGGAGGAAACTTAGGCCTTAGGCCCTAAAGGTAGCTTCTAAGGTTGAAGGGAAATGAATAAGGACTTGAACCACCTTGCTCAGTTCCTTGTAAATAATGCAGACATACCATTTCCCATTTTTCTTTGACACAATAACTAAAGGTGAGATCCACTTACTATTAGAAATAGGATAAATAAAGTTTACATTAAGCAACTTCTCTAGTTCCTCTTTCACTATATTCCTCATAGAAATATTCATCCTCTATTGAGGTTGCTTGATAGTTCTATAATCCTCCTTCATATATATATATGATGCGTACATAAGTTCAGATGGATTCCTTTCATATCAATATAGTCTCAAATGAATGCTCTATTGTGCTTCTATGATATTTTGACAAGTTGATCTTGTTGAGAGGGTTCTAGTATAGATTTGATGTTCAAATTTTTTCATAGGTGAATCTCAGTTGGTAAGCTATGGTTCTCAAGGATGGAATCCAAGGGAACTATTGGGTCGAATTGTTGTGCCAATTAAGCCAATGAGCAAGTATCCTCATTAAAACTTCTTAAAATATGTCAAGTTATGGATGTGTAGGATTCCTAGCTATGTGAGAATGTGATATAAAAATGAAAATAAGGACATCCTTAGTATATTTGTTGAAGTTCAAGGCTTGGTACAAGGTAAGAACAAACTAAATGGTTTCTTCATCACTTTCTTCTATGTAAGGAGCATTTTTTGAATCATGAGAAGGTTTAGTAGGGGGATAGAGAGTGATATTTTTAGTGGTTTTTCCATGTGATATAGTCATATCTCCTTACCTACAACCAATATATGCATCAAACATGGTTAGCCAGGGTCTACTCAAAATTAATGGATACCCTCCTAAGTTATCCTTTGGTTACAATATCATAAAATCGATTGGATACTCCCATGAATCTATAGAAACAACTACATCTTATAAACCCCCCTATGGTTTGACTATAGACCTATCATCTAACTAAATAACTATGGGAGTTGAATGTAGAACATGTAGTTTAATATTTTCCATTGTTTCTTTGGTCATCACATTGATAGTTTCTCCTAAGTCAATCAATATGTTAGGAATTGAAGTGTTATTAATATTAACGCTAGCAACTGGACTTCTAGGATCTGCATACTTATCCATGAATTTTTCCTAACAATAGATCAACCAATTTCTTGATCACATGGATAGTCTTAGGGTTCTTCTTCTTTCTCCTTGATTTTCTTAGGAAAAGTTCTCAGATAGCTTTGACATAAATTGGGACATCCTAATGGCTTGGAATAAAGGGATTTTAGCCCAAACAATTCTTAATTCCCCTAGAAAACAAAATTCTGGTGATGTTGGAGTTTTATCTATGCACAATCTCTTTGGATATGGAGGAATTGGAACTGATCCTTCCAAGTGTGACTGGATGGGATTCTCGGAAATAATATCTTGTATTCTTGGGGAAGGGTTAATTATTTGATAATCCAACTCAATGAGACCATCCTCATCATCTTGTTCTTGGATAATGGGGGTAATCTATTTATTAACCACTTTCATCATGCACAAATGAATGTCTTCACAATCCATTGGGGAAACAAAGTAAGTTGGAAAAGGGGGAAGCTCAACATTGAAGGAGGGATAAGATACCTTATTATTTGGTTTAGGTATGGGTTGGGAAGGTATTTGAGATGATTTATGAGGAGATTATTTGGATGGAATTTGTATTTATTGTGGATGCTGGAGTGGAGGATGTGTCTAAGGGGGATATTGTTGGGTTTGCTAAGGCAAGTTCCCTGATCCAGATTATTTTGAGAATGACATGAAGACAAAAGTATAATAGAGATATAACAAGGAGATACACAGAGATATGGAAAGGAACACATTAATATAATAAAAAGCAGATTCTATTAATGACTGTCTCGAAAGCAAAAGACTGTAAAATGCAAAGAACACAAGCTAGCTAGAATGGTAGTAGCTTATCTTTCAAGAGAGATGTGTTGACTACACTCATTTGCAAGAAGATGATGATTATGAGGCTCCAAAGGTCTTTCTAAAATAAAACATAAAACGTAAAACCCTAAACTTCCAAAACCATAACCCTAGAACATGAAACGCCAAAAGGTTTGTGGGCCCCGATGGGGGTAGTTGATACATCAACTTCCCGAGGGCGCATATTTTCATACGATCTCTGTTTGGGGTGCTTGGTACCCCATCAAAAAGGTCTAGTTGAGGGGTACATATTTTGAATGGCCTAATACATCCCAATAGGGATCTACTTGGCACTTTCAAGTCAAAAAACGTTGTTTAGGGCCTCAAAACGACCCCAAAAGTTTGGGACTTGAAGAAAATATAGAAAAACAAGCAAGATGGAAACTGTAATTTGAGTGAGTGGAATAGGTGGGTGGCCACCGATGTCCATAAACGTACAGAAGGCACGATTTTACAATGAATATGGATCCATAAATGTCTTGCAATCCGGAGAATTGCCTATGCCAAAGTCTCATGTGGTGGCCAAAGAGGAAGCCAAAGTTCTAGATGTAGTTTTGTTTCAGCCTCATCCTAGGGATGAATTTTTCATTCCAACACCGAGTGCCCATAAGCTGGAAAAGTTGTCGCCGTACATAGAAAGTGAGAAACTAGAACTAGTGATCGATCCAAAGAGACCGTATTCATTCTCTAATGTTATAGAGGCTTTCAAACATCAGGAAGCGGACGAGCCAGAGCAAATATTCTCATTCACCGATCGAGTAAGAGAAGAGTTGATGCATAATCAAACCCTATGGTTGTGAGGTTGTTACCAATAGTTAAATAGTATTGTAGGGATTTCCAATCCGTTATAGACAATTACACCGATAGGCGTCAAATATGTGGAATTTGGGTTCTAGTTTCTTTATAATGAATATTACGTGGATGGTCATGATTTAATTTAAATTTTCTCCTTCATTGTTGCTAGAAGGGATGAGATTTAAATTTAAACCTAATTGGGAGTGTTTTTCTTTTTCTTTTTATTTTTTATTTTAAGTGAGAAAAGAATCTACTCATTCTAAAATAAGAAAGACATGATTCCTTGATTTGGGGTTGAAGGTTTCAATTAAAACTAAACTAGATCATTGTGATCTATAATTGATCACAGATACTCAAAATGAGATTCATACATATAGTAACAAACTCTAGTCGCAACTTCTGAAGCACGCAGGTATTATGCTTGTTCACACAGTGATGGATCAATCCAATGGATCGGTTACAAGTCGTTATGTTGCAACATATTCATTTATTTTTCGAGGCAAGAATAGGTTCAAGTTGTTACAATGCCAATTCTAGGCTACAAATTCCGTTGGTTGTGATGAGTAATATGTTTACTACAGGTAGCAAGCTGATGGATTCCTTCTTGTTGCCATAAATACTTGGTACCTTCCTCGAACTTCCTTGACTGTGCAAGATGGTTTACTTGATCAATGCATAAAAGTACCACCAAATGTGATCGCCAACAACCATAACAAATAAATAATGAATTGACCAAAGCAAGTACTCGAATTTTTTTCCACAAAGTTTAGTTTAATTCTCCGAAGTGTCAGTTATGTGATGAAAGCATAAAATTTAACCAGAAAACTCACACGAGAATGTCGCATTAAACCGAATTTTCTCATTTAAAGTGATTTCTCATGTGTGTTAATCTAAATACATTTAAAGGTATTTATGACCTTCACATCATGAAGTGAAGTAGAAATGGAAACTGTTTGTACAAAGTGTTGGATCATTGATTCAAACTATATAGTTAATATTCCAAGGTTATAGTCGATGAACATGTTAGACAATATTAAATGACATCATAATTGTTGTGAACCATTCATTACAAATAAATATCCAAAATCCATTCTAGAATTTTAAGAAGCAATCTATAACATAGATACCACAAGTTCCCCATGTTATTTTGTACTAGTTCTGATTACTTTGTGGGTTTATTGCTTGAGTATTCTTTTCATAGATATCAATGAAAATAGTAAGGCACAATGTTGTTGGACTCAAATGTTGTCATGAGAATTAGTGGTAAATGGCATGAAGCTATATCTAAAACCCATGGACAACAATTCAAAATTAGGCTGAGTTCAATCAAATATATATATAGTAGTATATAAACAACATTAACCATGAGATTTTAAAACATGTGATGACAATACATAGTGAATCCAATGAGAAAAAATATAGATCAAAAGAGTATATGAGGTTCCAATCCAATGATATAGGATTCAATGTAGCTTATGCTTGCACAAGGGCTACAAAACATTTGTTGTTATCATTCTATAAACCTTTAACAATGATCAAAATAGCACACAGGAAAAAAATGATTCATCTAGTACACTTTCTAGCAGGTCGAACAAAATAGCACATAGGGAAAACATAATTCATCTAGCACACTTTCCAGCAAGTCGTTCCAATTTTTTAGGCATAGATTCACTATTAATTATTCTAAGATTATAAACAAGATGGTACAATGCAAATAAATGTATTGAAATGAGTCAAACATTATATTTGATCGATGTCAAGTGATTACTAGTGCCATTAAAATAATTAAAAACACCTATAAACTCATCAAAGTCCATTCATGAGATCAAATTTATCATGCTGAGATAAATGCTTGAAAATAAATTTGGCCCTTTAGAAATAACTTCATAGGTGGAACATGCAATATATAAAATTATTAGTGTAGCGTTTAGGTTTTAATGAAACTTCATTAGATCTACATAATAATCGTGAGTTAAACCAATAGATCTCAACAAGAGTGCAAGTTGACCTAGATCAAACAGGTTTTCTTTGAGAAATTACCTGCATATCAATATTTTTAATACATTCATATTTAACATGAAAACCTTAGACTTTTCATCTTTCAGGTATAATTGGTTAGTTCTATGTGAGGATTAAAACATTGAATAAAATGTTAGATCCAAATATGAAATTGCAAATTGATTTTAAGAAAACCTCTTTAAATTACCAATTTCATTGCAAAATATGGAATATTGTTAGCACATAAAAACTTGGAAGAAGCAACTTAGATTAACAAATGAAAACTATCAAACCCTAAGTTTCTTATAAACTAAAAGATCGAAAAGGGAAAAGTAAGTGATATGGCTACAAAGAGAAAGAAAAAACTAGTTCTTACCATTGGGTTATGGGGTCTAATATACTCTTGAGTACTTGTCTTCTTACCTTTGTTGTTTGAAGTCCCAAGCATCTTGGAAGATCAATTGGTGAACATCTATCTAAAAAATCTGAACTATGCAAGAATCAGAGGGAGGTTAATCTTAAACGACTTAACCTAAGTATTACAAACTTTAATTTTTAAACTAAACCTAGTGTAAGGAGGTAAACCCCTATGATATTCACCCCCAATATAATATTATTAACTTAGAAGTTCACAACTAAATGAAATAGAAAATTCATCATATACTTCACTTGCATTCCTTTCTTTGCAATAGCCCCTTCCTCAATGAATACCATGAACTGAAATAATGCAATGTGCTCAAATGAAACCATGAGCCTAATACCATGTTCCCAAGTGAAAACCATGGGACAATACCATAGGTGGTTACAACAAATCCTCAAATGTAGGAGCACCCTCTTGAAAATGTGAAAGTTCTAACAAATAGATACCCATGTTGTCCATAAGAGCATGGTAGCAAGTGGTCCCCCCTCAAATTGTGCCAACAACCTTTCCAAAACATGTTTTAAGTCAAAGGAGGCCCAAGAACAAGGGAACCCCTAATGAAACCAAATAATAGTGGAATGAATCATGCACACATGTGATAAATAAGTGGATAATGAGGTGTGCCCTTCCAGAAGGGTCTAGAAACCACACATGTGATTCTAGGAGAGAGAAAGTGCACCTAGGATAAGATTTCATACACGTGCCAAGTAAAAATCATCTCCAAATTCTATAAATCCCTCACACATGTGAAAGATGGTCCAAAAAGGGGTGTGCTCCACATGTAAGTTAGGATCAACACCACAACTAGCTCATGTATGGTCCATATGATGATAATGTACAAATGATGATGTGGCTACCTCTATGATGATGTGGCTACATCACCTGTCATCGCCCAATACAATGACATGTATCCCAATCTAGTACATGTATCCAAAGAAAAATGAAACATATTCTAATGTAGGTATGTATGATTGTATACAAGTACATATATCCCATTGATGATATGCAAATCCTAAGGGAATGTCACAGATCTCGAGGTATAGTGCACAGATCCTAATGAGGGGTGTCCACCTATAATGATGAATCAAGTCTCAACAAAAGTTATTAGGCAATGCACATTAATGAATCCCTTCTAACACCTTCATAACATAAGTTAATTTTATAATTTTTCTATGTT
>ML804559.1:322647-349003 GCA_009831015.1 Picea engelmannii | reverse complement strand
AGTGCACAGATCCTAATGAGGGGTGTCCACCTATAATGATGAATCAAGTCTCAACAAAAGTTATTAGGCAATGCACATTAATGAATCCCTTCTAACACCTTCATAACATAAGTTAATTTTATAATTTTTCTATGTTTACCATGGTGAGACAACCTTACCCTTATTACATGTGACCATTCCGAGGATAAAAGGCATTTCCTAAATCACTTGGTTAGAGATAGGTAAAAATGATGGATATTTTATGGAAATGGAAAGCTAACGTTATGTTTTGACCCCTAAATTCATATGTGATGATGTAGAAGGTATTTTAACTAGTTCAACTAGTTTTCAAGAGAAATAAATCTTCATAATTTGTACATGCGAACCTTTAAGAGGAATATTTGCTTAGAGTTATCACCTTGACACTTTATTTATTACCCCTTTTAGTATTTTTCTTCTTTGATTTCTTAGTCCTTTCTATAAATATGCATTTTTAGCCTAGGACTTAGGGACCAAGACTTTTTAGTAAGGTGTCATAGCTCCAACTTCATTGTTTTTTTAATTATTTAGTTTCATGCTCTTCACCTCTAGCCTCTTTTGGCTTTATTTGACTTTGGCTTTACATTGTTCTTCAATCTTCTTGAGTAGACCTTGGTGGATGACATATGATAACTCAAACATGAGCGAGGATAATTTATTTTTCATGAAAGAGATGGAAATGAAAGGGAAATGATGGAAATTGTTAGGTATAGTTAGGATATGAAGTACACTACTTCAACAAAATCACTACTAGTACGACTTGACCTAAGGCATGACAACATTTATCTAAGGAAAATTATGTCCCCCCCATGGTATAAAAAGACAAGATAATAATATTTATTACTCTAAGAAGTGTCATTAGATCAAATCCAATGTTTATTACATTTATGATTAGGTAAGAAACCATCACACAATGTCTAAGAAAGAAACCCACCCACTAGAACATAACACAACAACTAAAATAAGCATCATGCATAAAGTACCATCAGTGAATGCACATAACATATGAGATGTAAGACATAGGAGCTCATATACCATGGCAAAGTCATATAAAAGAACTCACGAGTGATGTGCGGCTAGATCACCATGTCTCTTATGGAAGTACTCGAAGAACAAGTTTGAATAAGTAGATATGAGCAAGAAAGCTCATCCAAACATCAACATCACACTTGTGAGAGGGTGGTCTGCAAATAATTTCCATTGAGGGAGGGAGATTATTCATAACTTAAAACATAAACTAATAAGAAAACACCATATTTCTATATATAAATAAAAATATGAAGATTGCAAAATTTTGATTTTTATATAATTTGAAGTATTAAGGTAATCAAATTTAAAAAAAAAAAAATTTAAACCTTAAAAAAATTACAACTCAAATATTTGATTATTTCACTCTTATAAATCTAAATTCAAATAAATCTAAACTAATGATAACTTTAAAAAAAATAGTAAATCCATGATTATATAAATATTAAATTTAAAAAACTTTCAAATATTAATATAAATTTAATACATAGTTAACATGTAAATATATTAATATACATAAAACTTTAACAATAAATTAAATAAGGAATATAAACACTATTTTTAACACCTCAAATTAATAATTAAAATAAAAATAAATTTATATTGATTATTAAATTAGATAAACTTAAATATTAATCATCTCCCCAATACAATACAATTAAATTTTAAGAAAAATATCTCAAATATTATAAGTGGAGATGGAGAATCTTCCAATCGATATTAAAACACATTTTTAATAAAGATTATGCACCTAAAAGCAATGTATGTTCAATATATGTTATTCTGCAAAGGTCAAAACACATTCATAAATGCAATGTGATTAGGAGAATTCTTAAATTTGAAGCATTTCAGTGTGATTAGGAGGATTCGAAGATAATGACTTTATCTTTGAATATTAAAAGATTTCATGTTTGAAATTTCCCGTAGAAGCACCCCGTCACTGCAGACGTCATGATTAGGCGGTATGGCGTCACAGCAGACATCATTAGATTTTGACGATTTTGACGTTAGACATCATTTACGGCAAGATCAAAAGGATTTCTATAGGCGATGGAATTTGATAGGTAAAATAGTTTGTTGTGTGATAATTTTTTTTATGTGAAATATGGTGAAATATTTTTTTCCAACTACTGTGAAAATAGACTCTCAATTATAATTTCATTTTTATCCCACCACCCTACCCTACCACCTCCTTCACACATGTAAAGCTTTATAATAGATGTCATATTTAAATGCCACCATGGCTTATAATATGAAGATGAATCACAGTTATTTTTTTCTGTCCAGATGCAATGTACTTCATCGATATTTTATATTTTTTACCGTTGACATTTGATATTTTGTATTTTTTTGGCGTTGACATATCAATAGAACGACGTGCAAGCAGTTCATTAATGGCTACAAATACAAGCCCACCTGTCAATATTTCCTTCATCACAATACTCTGAACATCGGTTTCAGATGTAGACTAATCAAACAAGCGCAGGTTGAGAGAAGATAGGAGTAAAATGCAGAAGGCGTGGTTTTATAACGAATATGGATCCATAAACGTATTGCAATCCGGGGAATTACCTGTGCCAAAGCCGGGGCCCGGCCAGATTTTAGTTAAAATCCGAGCAGCCGCTCTGAATCCCATCGACTTTAAGAGACGGGAAGGCATATTCAAAAGCGCCGATTCCGATATTCCGGTATTCACGTTTTTTTAACAGAAGCTACTTAACCAATAATAGATCTGAGGTTACATGAGTTTATGAGAATTTGTTTTATCGTTATTATTTAAGGAATGGAAGATTTGTGTTTCTAATCGTTGGTTTGTGTTATGAGTTGTAAATACTTTTAAAATATAGTACACGAAACTGAAAGAGTTATATCTATCTCTCTCTATATAATTATATATATTATAAAATTAATATTATTTTTAATATGATAATATTTTTAAAATATATAAATAAAATTTTGAATATTATAAATATATTATATTTTTATATTATAATATAGTATATAGAAGTATTTTGGAAAAGAAGATAAGCATATAGCTAGTGAGCTAAATGACATGTTGGTCTAAATGACATGTTCATCAGATACATATATGAAATGAAATGAAATATGAGATACAAGGAAACAAACTCATAAAACAGTCGTGATGGAATTGAGAATCTTCGGATTTGCTTTATATTAACTCTCAAGATAGAAAATCTCTATTACAATCGACCTAAAAAGGTTCAACCCTTGTTCCTTCCTTCTATTGTATATTTATACAGATTTACATATGATGGAATCTCAATCGTTCCAGGATTTTCAGTTAAAACAAGAAGGAGATCAATCGTTTCATTTCTTTATCTCTGTCTTTATTTGGTACTAGAAGCCTGCCCTCTCGCATGCTCGGTACAAGTGACACATCTTTCCACCGGCCGAGATATCAACCTTGAAGGTTCCGCTTGACAATTGGCCTAAAAAATGTAACAATTTCGGACTAATTGAGGAAACCTTTCTTCCATTTGTCGGTTTAGGATATCAATAGCGCACAATTGAACACTTGGTTTAATCATACATTTATCTATTTGAACTATGTCTGTCATAGTTACTTGTGAGATTTCAGCCGAATCTCTTTCTTCTTTTTCATTTATATCAAGCGAGAGTTTCGCCATATCCATTTGACTCAACGTCTCAGCATTATTCTTGCTATCAATGCCTAACAAATTTCCTTCTATGGAATTGAAAGCCTCTTCATAGGATTTCCTTATCTTCTTAGCTTGCAATTTTCCTTCTGAGATGCTGCGTTCCCATTCTTTCAACAAAATATTACCTCGGGTCTGTTCCAAAATGGAAAACTTCAAAAATTTTCCCGATTCTTTGTTTTCTAAAGCTATTACAACTTCTTGAAATGCGACCCGAGCTGCTCCAGCTTCTCTCTCTCTGACGGATAAGTTTTCTGATACTTGATCAATAAGCAGGCAATTTTCCTGAATCGTCCCTATCTTGGCAAGTAAACTTTGTTGGGCTGCAGAAACTCTGCTCCGAATCTCCATAGCTTGAGACTGGAATATCCCAATGTTTATAACTTGGCTTTTAGCTAACTCTGATCTAACCTGTAGCTGCTTAATCAAGTCTTTTTGCTGGCCCACCTGTATCTGACTGGTCTAAGCTACCAGCTCTGCTTGTTCGAGCTTAGCTTTGAGCAACTCAATTTCCTTTTTGTCGGCCATTCTTGCTTGTTCTATTCCTGTGCTTGCCTGGTCCTGGGCAGCCTCCTCTGTTGTGGCTAGTCTAACTTCTAAGGTTTTGATGAGGTGATTTTTTCGCTTCAGTTGATTTTTCAAAACCTCGACTGAAAATTGATTTGTCGTAGCATACACCCCTAATGTCTCGGCTATTTCTATCACAAACTCTTCTTTCTTCTTGTCTTTCACATTGGTTAACACCTTGAACTTCTTGGCTGTTGATCCCTCTTCTTGATAGAATTCTCTTTTTACCACCGCTTTTCTCTTTTTATCAAAAAAGAACTCATTCAGAGGGAGCTCTTCCATCCTTACAGGTCCCAATTCTTCGTTGAAAATCCATCCTGCATCTATTTTACCTTGAGTTGATTGTAAGGGAGTAATGGAGGTGATGGGATCTTTGATTTGCTTAGCTGACTGGCCAGGAGTGGTAACTAGAGTCTTCTTCTTCGGTGGATCGGGAGTTTTTATTTCCAGTTTCAGACTCTTAGTTTGCTCCTCCCTGTCCTGGTGTTCTTCTTTTCTGGATGCTGAATCTTTTGAGCCTTCGGCTCCTTTTTGCTGCACCTCTACTGTTATTGGATTTTCGCCCTGCAATAGTGGGGGAAGACAAATTGATTCGGATTATTTTGAGGCCCTAAACGATGTTTTCGGCACGAAATGAGAGCGGAGATATAATAAAGAAATGCACAGAGATATTGTAGATATTCAATAATATAACAGAAATGTATCATAGACGCAACCATAAACACAAGTATACAGTAATACACAATTTCTATTAATCAGAGAAATGTACAGAGACTGTAAAAATACAGAGTGAAAGACTCGCTAGAATGGTGGCAGCTTATCTCTGAGAAGATATGTGACGGCTACTCGCATTCGCAAGAAGATGGTTACAATGAGTCTCTGAAGGCCTTTTTACAATAAACGGGAATGCCAAAAGTCCTAGACATCCAAAAACCTAACCCTAGGAGATGAAGCGCCAAAAGTCATGTGGGTCCCGTTTGGGTAAGTTGGTGCATCAACTTCCCGAGGTCGTAACTTTTGTATACGATCTCTGTTTTAGGTGTATGATAGCTCATTGGAAAGATCTATCTGAGGACTACAATGCTCAAGAAAAAATAGCATCATAAACGTTATTGCAACATACCCAAAAAAACATCGTTTAGGGCCTCAAAATGGCCCAGAAAGTTCAGGACCCGAAAAAACTGCTAAAAATAGTAAATTACCAAAATTGCCAGAAACATGTTTTGGGCTAGTTGGAAAAGGTTGGTGGCCACCGATATCCACCTGGATCACAAATCCATCGATGTTCTTGGAATTTTAGAACATCGGCCCTCTCTTCGGGTGCCAGGGCTTGTATCCGAGCCAAAACCTCGGCATAAGATCTTGCGCCTTGGAAAATGTCATCCGAGGGTGAATTTTTGTGTTCGAACCTTTTAAGTCTGCAACTGGACAAGTGATTACTACGACCCTTTGCGGATCATGCTTTTTGAATTCAACATGAACCAATTTCAGGTCTTCTAGGGCTGTTGCCTCAGCTTTAGCATGCCCGAAATCTAACAAAGAATAGGAATGCAGATGAATAGGAAAAGGTGGCCATACGTTCTTAGAGTATCCCTTAAGATCCTTGCTTATGCCACCGATTACGGTTTGTCTGGAAACCTGACGGCAAGCCAGCCTATCGGGTATAAATAATGGTAGGGCATTCGGAGGAACAGAAACGCCAAAAACCCTGAGATATGAAAATTTCGCTTCCACGTACCAGTCAGCTATACTGCTCAGGTTTATTGTGATACTGTCTGAGATACTGGGTGGCGGGTGGACGAAGATAGTGACATTCAACAGTACCATCACCCAGTTAAAAACTTCATACACAAAATCTGAGGCTTTGTCTTCCCACAACTTTGAATGGTAGACATGGATGGGTTCAGCCTCTGATGGAGTCCAACTCCAACTCATCCAGGGAAAATGTGTGAGAAAACACATAGCGTCCATGATATATGTGGACACAAAGAATGAAACAATCTTTCTGCTCTCCCTCTATGCTCGATACTCTGTAACTCGACTGGTCAAACTATCAGACAATATTTTAGCCCAGTCGAAGGAACAACCTTCGACGACCGTGTGAATTAGAGGCACCCACTAAAGGAAAAAATGTGTGGTGTCCTCTCTACCATATAATCTGTAGGTCATCATAGCGATGTATTTGAATCGTGGTTATAGAGAGGCTATTGAATATATATCGTTATTGTCTGCCCTGAACTTTGCAGGGTGTGAAACCTAATCTTTGATTAAACTACACATAGTCTTGTTGTATTTCTCACATTCCTTCTGTTTAAAATGCTCCAGGAATTCGACATTGTAAAAAAAGTTCGACACGGTTGGCAACTTGTACATAGCCTGTAATTGTTCGGGTCTGAAAGTCCCAATGGTGACCCCTTGTTCATTGATGATGGTTCTGGTTGGTATATCGACATGGTCTAATGCCCACCATACCATATCGTAATAAGGGAGTAGACAAGTTCTAGCTGCCACTTTATGCATTTGAGCCTCGACGACGATCTTGTACTTGGTGATCAGGTCGTCTTTTTCATTTCCACTGGAATCATCGAAAATATCTACCAATTCCGACTGTAGAACCTCAGGAATATGTGACCAGGTCCTGATAGAGTGGACACTTCAAGGTGAAGTATCAAAAACGTTGTCTGAACCTTGTGTTGAAACCTCAACAGTGGCTTTAGATGCTTTTTGCGGGGCCATGGTGGGGGATCCTGCCCTAGCTCTTCTGCAATAAAAATATGTATACATACAGAAATTAGTTTGCTGAGAAAAGTTTGCTCCGTGTAATATAGAAATGAATTTGCGATAACAAATAACACATATATATATTCAACCATTTAAAACTTGGTACTTTTCAGGAACAAAACAATCAAATCATTCTTAAATTTAATTTAACAATAAAAACCCAATCCTTACTTGTCGATTCGCCTTGTTTCTAATTAATGCTATAAATTTTGACAGTTCGAACTGCAAGTTGGTGCAAGGAAAAATTAAGACTGCCTCATAGACTGTGCATGCATCAAATCATGAGAAATACTAGCTTAGCTGAATTAATCAGGTTTTATCAACGTCAATTAATATTTCGGCACTCGCTACATCGAGAGTTTTCACTCTAACTGTTCCAGCCTCTAAAACCCGAGATTGCAATAATTAGCTTTGGTTAAATAAAAATGTAACCAGGATTAAGTGTTTAATTAATCATGTTTTTTAAAAAAAATATCGTGGTTATTTATATCGTGATTTTGTGACTTAGAGCTTCGAAGGTATAGCTTTCAGGAGGTTCGTATGCTGAGTAGCGAAATCGCGACTTCGCGACTCGGAGCTTCGAAGGTATAGCTTCCGGGAGGTTGGTATGCTGAGTTGCGAATTTTCGACTGAGTTTAACCAAGGCTGCACTTTTTACCTTTAACACTAACCTGGGTTACTTAAAACAAGAGTCTCGCGGTTTCGACTATCGGGATTACGACGGTAAGACTTTGGAGTTAGTAAACGCCGAGACACGAAATCTCGTTGATGCTTAACTGTAGTTTAGGAAATATTTACTCTCGCTACTGACCTGGGTAAAAATTTAAGGTTATTTCACCGTTTCACTCTTCAGGACTTGTGAACTATGTGATCTATAACACCCAACATACGCAATCCCGAGGTAAGAAAGGGGAAAAATCATTTGAACGAAAAGTATAAATTTCCTTGAGAGTATGATAACCATTGCCGCTCGTGTGATGAGTCTTCCGAGATTTTGGAAAAAATAAAGGAAAATATGAAAACCAACTTTCGATTTCAAGCATTAAGAAATAAAATTCAAAACGGGCTAAAAAACAAAGGTGGCTCCAACATAAGCTCCAGCTAGGGATCTCGTTTTCTTGTCAGATGGGAAGAACAGTAGACCACGTGCCGATATTGGGTAAATGGAGTCAATGGCTTTACTCCAGTGAAAAATTTCTTGAGAACAGGATACCGAAGGGAAAGGGATTTCGTTTTTTACATTTGGAAAGTTTTTCAAAACTCAGATACTTTTTAAACTTAGTTGTAGTCCCTTTCAGGACTTTCTCCTTCTCGTTACTGAATTTAGGTCTGCATTAAGATAATCAAAATAGTTCTAGAGGACCCAACAGATCTTGTGGTTATTGGCTTGCATCAAAAGAAGAAAATTATATGTTTTTAATCAGGTAGCCCTATTTGAACTTGGGATGTAGATCAGGTTTTAAAAAGAATTGATTACCAGAGTAGAGTGATATTCATGTATAACAGCCTTACAGATATCTCAGATATTGCTTCACTGCCAACGAGCCTGTTCAGTACCCCGGTGAAGTTATCTAGCCCTTTTTACTGAATTTTATTTCACCACTTTGGAATATATTTGTGCATTTAAATGCTGAGACGAGGGAAATCATTTCTTAATTTCCTTTCATCATCTCTTGGACTAGATGGGGGCAATCATTTCTGAATTTCCTTTCACCACCTGTCTTATAATTTGTTTTTTAGAGCGCGAAGATGGGGGAAATTAGTTTGTATCAGGGCTGATATCTGTGTAATATTTTTCATTATAGGTCTGTCAACTTACTTTGATTACTCGGTACCAACCTTCCCTTAACTTTCACAACACCTTCATTCACAGGGAGAAAGGGAAAAGTAACTTTTTTTAGGGTGTTCTATTTGAGCAAGCCTCAATCCTCCGAAACTGTTGAAAAACCTAGGAAAGTCAGGATCACTTTAAGCGTCACTTTGTTTAGCAAGGGACCAAGGATTTGTGAAGACCCTCTTTCTTTTCACAATCTTCTTTGAAGCTCTCAGGGTTGAAACGCAATCTCTTCTCCCTACGTATGCGAAAATGGAAAGATGCTAACTTTTTAAAGGGTAAACCCGAAAACGAAAAAAGGGTGACAGATAGAGATTTATGGACTGAAAAATAGAGGTCAAAAAATCAAAACTGACTCTTGAAAATCTTTTTTGGGGGTGCTTTACTTAGACTGACTGCTTTAATTTGAGTGACTTGTTTGTTTCGTCTCATTCTTTCGTAAACAATTAACCATTGAAATGTTCTGTTATTTATTAGTTCAGACGATGTTGCTGTCTGAATGAGGTTATCTCGGTTTTCTTTGATAGCCCTTTAGAACAATTCTTTTAGGAAATCTTACCTTTACCTTACCGTTTCATTTTCTTTGCAAAATATCAAAAAATCTTTAGTATCACCTGTTTAAGCCAATTTATTTCTGACACCCAACTTTTTGTTTACTTCTCCTGCTCATTCTGTTTGCAACTGGAAACCTGTAAAAGCCAAATACAAAGGTTATCGAGGATTTTTTGAAAGGTGTCGATAATTTACGAAAAGAAAAGAAAATCAAAATAGCAGTGTGTTAATGAAATATATATACATGTGTAAAAAATTCTATATATGAAATAGACAAAAAATTATTTTTTTATTTTATTTTATTTTTTTTATTTTTTGGTGACTGCTTATGTCATATAATGCTTCAGGTAATGCCCATTGACAGGGGAATTGAGGATTTCACCATCCATATTTTCTAGTAGGAAATAATTTTTTCCTTCGAGAGCCGAGACTCTGAACGACCCATACCAGAGGTGATCGAATTTACCATGTTTCGTTGTTTCTTCCCTCCTTGCATCCCACCTTAAAACGAAATCACCTGGGAGAAAATCTCTGTCCTTTGCCCTATGTTCGAATAATGCCGTCATGTCGTCTTGATACTTCTGCAACCTTTCATTTACTTCGACCCTACATTGTTGAACCTCGATTAGCTGCCTCCTGGTGACATGATTAGGTTCTTCATTCTAATCTTACCACAATTTCATCACGGGGAGCACTAAATTTATAGGTAACACCGCATCTGTCCCATATACCATATGAAAAGGGGAAATGCCGATAGACTTTTTAGTGCCTATGTGATTCACCCACAATGCATACTTTAAATGCACATGCCAAGACTTTTTGTTTTCATCCAACACTTTCTTAATTATATTGATCAGGCTCTTGTTAGACGACTCGGCCAGTCCATTTCCTTGGGGGTAGTATGCTGTAGAATGGCCAAGAATGATATTATACTTTTGGTAGAAGCTGATCATAGCCATAGATTTGAAAGCCTGGGCATTATCTGCAACTATCTTTTGGGGGCAGCCAAATCTTGACAAGATATTGTCTTCTAAGAAATCTATTACCACCGAGTTAGTTGCCCTTTTAGTTGGAATAGCTTCCACCCATTTAGTAAAGTAGTCTGTGGCAGTTAACATCCACTTGTGTTGGGCGCTAGAATGTGGATTAATCTCTCCTATAAATTCTAGCCCGCATTGTTGAAAAGGGGCTTCATTTTTTACCAGAACTAAAGGTAGCACCGGGAGTTTCTTTTTACCTACAAATAACTGAAAAGGGTTACAGGCTCAGACCTTGGCGTTAACGTCTAAAAAGAGTTTTGGCCAGTAATACCCAGCCCTCAGAATTTTGTAAGCTGTGGCCCTCCAAGCATGATGTCCTCCACAAACTCCTTCGTGAAATTCACTTATAACCCTTTCTGTTTCTGATTCGACTAAGCAGGCTAACAAGAAACCGAGGGGTCTTTCCAATAAAGTTGATTTTCGACGATACAATACTTAACCGCATGAAGCTTTAAAGTCCTGGCTTTTGATGGTGATAGTTCACTCGGGCATTTTAGAGTCAACAGGTAGGATACTATGTTTCTGTACCATTCTGATGATATGAACTTCTCCTCGATCTTAATTGCACTAGTTGGTTCATCAAGCTCGTTTATGTTCATGTTTTCCTCATATCCCTGTAGGCAGTTTATATCCAAAGATCTGAGATTTGATTCAGCCAAAAGTTTGGCCAGGCCTTGTTCTTTTATCAGTTTAGTAGGTTTGATTTCCAGGTCAAATTCTTGAATCTTGGCCAGCCATCATCCTCTTTTCCCATCACTTTTTGGTTGTACCAAAATATCTTTCACAAAACTGGTCGGTACGTACACAATGATCTTGAAGTGTAATACATATGTTATAAATTCCTTCAGTGCTTTTACCATGGCGTACACTTGTTTTTCTATTATATCATATTTAAGTTCTGCGTCTCTGAGGCTCGTGCTGAAAAAGGCGATCGACTATTCGAAACCCTCTTCGTTCTTTTCGAGGAGCACTGCAGCAATCATGTGTTCGGAGGCAAATGAGAAAATAAGAAATTCTTTCAGATAATCGGGACTTGCCAATACAAGTGCCTCGGCTATGACTTTCTTGATGTGTGGGAATGAGGCTTTGGCCTCTGTTGTCCACTTTACTTCACTATTCTTTTTCAGCATATCTACGATCGATTTTACAATTTCAACGAAATTTGGGATAAATCTTCGTAAAAAAATTATTTTTCCTAAGAAATATTGAATTTATTTTAGATTTCTAGGAATGTTTATAGTGTCTATTGCTTCAACCCTCTTAGGATAAATCTTAATTCCATCCTTAGATACAACATGACCCAATAATTTACCCTCTTGCATGGCGAAGTGTGATTTCGTGGGGTTTAAGCACAAACCGAACCTGCGGCATTTTTCGAATGTTTGTTTAAGATGTAACAGATGCTCTTCATCGGATTTGGAGAAAACCGTTAAATCATCGAGATAGATGACTATGGACTTATCCCTCTCTCTGATGAAAGCGATGTCCATAGCACATTGAAATGTGGCTCCTGCATTCATCAAACCAAAAGGAATTTTATCAGACATGAACGTACCCCAAGGGGTAGTAAAAGCTGTTTTTTCTTTATCTTGTTCATTCATGGCAATTTGATTATATCCAGAGAAACCGTCAATCATAGACATTTTATTCACCCCAACTACCCTTTCTAGCACATGATCCATTTTAGGAAGCGAATAGTTGTCTTTAAGAGAGGACTTATTTAAATTTCTGAAATCTATGTACAGTCTAATTTCCCCACTCTTTTTTCTGACCGGGACCAGATTTTCCACCCAGTTGGAATATCTCAGAGGTACTATAATTTTTGCCTCTAAAAGTTTCTTCACTTCTCTCTCGACCACAGGCAATAAAATGGGGCTGATCTGCCTAAGCTTTTGCCTAAAAGGTTTGACCCAACGCTTTAAAGGTATCCTGTGATCGATCACGGTAGTGTCATAAGTTCTTAACTCGTCGTAAGACTACGCGAAAACGTCTTTAAATTGTCTGAGTAGGTCTTTATATTTGTCCTTTATTTCAGGGGGGAGGAGTTTAGATATATTAACCATCCTAGACTCTTCTTTGGTTCCTATGTCACAGTCCTCCACCTCTTCGAGTTGGGGTTGTAAGGTGGATTTTAGAGGTATGTCATTTTGATCAAATAATCTTTCCAGAGGGATCAATCCTTTCAGAATCTGGTTATTTTTTAGGACCAACATGCGATGATTTGCGATTTTGTCTTGGAAAGTTTGAGTGCCCTCCCCTTCTTGCATGATCCATATTTGGTCATTTTGATTTTCTTGATCTGCGTGAGTTTCGAAAAATTCACTTACTGCTTCAAGAAATTTCTTAATTTGTTCATCATCCTCAAAAACCTGCTAGTGCTGGATATTATCTGGTATAGATGGTCTGTGTCTTATCTCTATGTGATACTTCAATTTAAAGGTTGTGGGAGGAGTGAAAGTTGAAGTTGCTTTAGCTAATGCATCAGCATGTAAGTTTTCTGCGCGTGGGATGAAGTGGACATTTACAGATGAGAAAAAGTTTTCCATTAGATCCTAGGCTCAATTCCTGTATGATCTTAATCTGGGATGCTTGGCTTGGTACTGTCGATTTATTTGTTTGACTATTAACTCCGCATCTCTGTATACCTCTATGTTATTTATTTTTAGTTTCCCGACAGCCTCTAATCTTAAGACCAAGGCTTCGTATTCACATACATTGCTAGTATAATATATATCCCATTGCAGTCTGTAAGAAAAAGGAAAAACGAACTTTTCTTCAGGCGCCACAAAAAGCACTCCTGCACCAGCCCCTTCGCAAGACAGGGCATCGTCAAAAAACATTTTCCAGATACCGGTGTTACACATATCATCGGTCATGTAACCTGACTCTTCATGCTCTATATCGTTTTCCTCTGTGAAATCATCTAAACCATCGTCAAAAGATAAGATACAATTTCCTAAATATTGATCTGCAATGTAAATAGGGAAATTGTTCGGATTTTGAGGGTCGATTACTGTATATGCTAACCTCGTCTCCCTGTACAACCGAGTAAATTGCCCACCGAACACAGGAATTGTGGCGAATGTCATATCTAGTTGAAGAGAACACCCCAGCTTGGCTCCCCATGACCTAGACAATAGTAAGACGTACTTGGGGGGAATATAAACAATGACCACATCCATCAAGATGCTCTTAACTGGGACCTGTGCCAGGGTGACTACTAAATCCTTTATCATTTGCATACACTTAACTCTTCTCAAATAAAATGAGTAAATATCTCCGTAAGGTCTGGTGATCTGGAGACCCAATTTGTCCATAATAATTTTAGGCATCATGTTATGGGAGGCTCCAGAATCTAGCAAGCAATTATGTAGCAGTTGATTGTATCCATTTAAGGTGATATAAAAGGGAGCAACAATGTCTTTGGCTCCTTCAAAATGTGGACCAAAAGTGATGTTGGGTTTATCATCTTCCAGGTTCAAAATGTCAGATTGGATTTCTAGCTTTGAAACACCTATCACTTTGGTAATCTTCTTTCGATAAACTGGGTTTTTCGCTAACTCTACCAGAGGAATTGGTATCTTAATTTTATTTATCTCGTTTTTGAAACTGAAAACTCCGCTCACCTTGTCTGTTTCTCTAGTTGGGATTTTCAAATCCTTCTTTTCCAACTTGTTTGTCTGGATCGCTTTATTACTCATGATCTTGGTTGAAAGTGTAATTGCATTAGCTGTTTCGGTTCCTTGTGTTTGGGTCTCAACTTTTCCCACTTCGGGTTATTGTGTGTTTACTACTTTCACTTTTCTTTTAGGTAACAGGGTTTCTTCTGGAGTAGGCTCATAAGTTTGACCTCATGGGAGAATTTTCTTAGGTTGAGTAGTTGAAATGGGCTTACTCTTAGATCTCAAGTTGTACTTAGGTTGGACCTCATCCATTATCATATCGGTTTCTTCTTGATAGCTAGACAGATCAATATGATCTCTTTATTCCTCCTTAACAGACGATTGTTGAGTGTTTAAAGATTTTTCGTAATCCTCTCTAGTCAGATAAGGTTGTGTGCAATCATCACCCAAGTTCATGACATCCTCATCTGAATCTCCGAAATCTTGGAGATCATTTGCTCCTATAAAATTTTCATTCTTTAGGGGAGTTTGTATTTTCTGATCTTCATTTTTTATCTGTCTTTGCTAATTTGTGGGATTGGGATTCCTCTTGAAATCCTTTTTGGTGAAAGAATCGACTTTAGCCTATTCTAGATCCATTCTGGATATCTTATTAGACATTTCCTTAATTACCCCGGCCATATCGTCTACTTTGTCATCTGTGTATCTATTAGATCCTAACGGCCCTGCTTGTTCTCTAAAGCGTCTAGTTTCTCAGTTTCCCATTTCTACTTTAGCTTTTAACTTACCAGAAGCCATCATATTTGACTCAATTTCTACAGCGTCATCTTGAATTCGGTTTAGAGTAGCTCCCCTTCTTTCTCATAAAAGAAGTGCAAAATCTGGTTCGAAAAGCCCCCACGAAAGTTACTTTGGCTACTGGTTGGGACGCTTTAACCTCGGCTGGGATTTTGTTATACAACTTGTTGAATCTTTGAATAAAATCCATAACTGTTTCTGAATTTCTTTTTATTAAAGACCCAAACTCGGTTAAATAATATAGGTGGTCCTTTCTTTCGCCCCATTGTCTAAGGAAAGCATCTTCCAAGGCATCATAGGACAAGATACATCCTGCAGGTAGGCTCTGAAACCAAGTTCGGACCTAACCTTCAAAGGTTTGGACGAGAATCCTCAAATACACGTCTTCATGTTCGAGACCTAGGATGTCTATGAATTAATCAAAGAAATTTATGTGTTCGGCTGCGGTCAGATCTCCTTCCCCAATGAATTTTGGCAAATTTTTTATATAGTTTTCGGGAAGATCGTGCAAAGGAACGAGCAATACCAAAGGAGCGTATCTTGCTTCCACTTTAGAAAACACTTTCGGGGGGGGGCAGGCCCTTGGCCTCCATCTCCTCCCCCAGGGGCACCTCCACCTCCTCCTCCGACAACCCCTCCACCTCCTCCTCCGACGGCTGCCATCGTTATTAGTGGAAAGTTGTAAAGGGGGTTTTGGAAGATTAAAAGTGAATCTTTACTTTCTTCACGGGGCGAAAAATTCGAGGATGACTGGTAAGGGATGTGAGGGCTTGGCTCTTCGAACTTGCAAGAGATGTAGTCAGGGGAACCAACGGGTGTGGAAACTGGATGTGTGAAATATTCCTTGAGAATGGGTGAGGTCACAAAATTTAACTGAAGGGTCGATGATATATCGACAACAGATGAATTTTCTACAGGACCTTTTCCTTTATGTTCTACAGGGGTTATCGGATGGGTTTCACTTCTAACTTCGGAGCAGTTTGATGTTAGATCCTTAGTGTCGAAGAGAGGGCTAGATGAAGTCAAAGGTTCAGAATAACTCTTGGTCTTCAGTTGTGAGTATTTAGGTTGATAGATTGCAGGGGTCGGCTTAAGAGAGCCTCTCGCCTTTAAAATATTCTCAAGATCGGTAACGGGTGTGGTTTGTTTACCATCCGGGTTTTTCCTGGTATTCCTTCATCTGGATGCCAGCTTATTAATCATGGAGTCACCAAGTGAAATATTTGAAAGCCTTTAAAAGGTGTGCACTCTTTGTTCACTATCAAAGGGTGGCACTTTCAACGAAAAAAATGTCATTTTCCTAGGGAAAAGATTTCGTAACTTCGTTCCCCGACAACGGCACCAAAAATATGTTGTTCCATAGTTTGTACCTAATGCTTGGAAGTACAGTGTCTAGTCATCCGAAAGTGAGTAAGGGGTAAAAAAGGAAGAAATGTCAACCTTCGGCAAGGGAAGCTAGGGATGATTTATGGGTTGGCGTTGTCTAGCTTCCAACTGTTCCTGGATGTTTATACCCCTTTCAATCGTTGCCCATGAACGTTCGAGTTCAACCCGGGTAGTGGTTTCTTTAAGAATAGTATCAAAAATATTTAAGGCAATATGTGTTTGATCTGATAGTTCGGGTTTGATATTAGGCTGTCTTGTTGTAGGGACGGTCATAGAGGAACATAATGATAAGAAAATCTCAGAGGAATTTTAGGTGTTGTCAGAATTTCGGTCATATAAAGGAGAGTTTACAGTTCCAGAAGTGAAAATAGGGTGCTAACCAAAGGCCCTTTCCCGTAACTGAGTTATATTTTAATAGAGATGTATGAAGTGGGAGAAAACATTAAGTTGTCTATCATGTAAGTCTCCTATCAAGGGAGAATCTCACTTATAAACAGAAGAAGAAAAAGGTAAAGAAATAACCCAATGAAGCATAAAATATATATAGAAATCTAAAGTGTTGACTGGTCTTATACCTGCTAATAGTTGGTACAGAGGAAAAACAGTAAACAATATAGAAAACTAGAATTCATTCACTATAGTAGAGGTTGTACTAAATTATAGCAAAGCTTTCATCAGATACATATATGAAATGAAATGAAATATGAGATACAAGGATAAATTATTTTCTAAGTGCAGAAACAAAAACTTACCATCATGGAAATACATTACCCACTTGTTGCGTGCCATTTTTCAAGTTGCTTTTCCACCAGATGAGTGTTTTGTTTGCAAGTCAAAGTGATGCCAACTTGATTTGAGTTGCCTCATCTTTGATTTGTTGCACACTGCAATAAACTTCCATCTGTCTGACCCAGTTTTCAAGTCTCTGTGCATTGACTTCACCATCATACATGGGTAATTCAAAATTTACAGCAAGCTTAAGTAAAGGCATTTTTTGTTTATGTTTAAGGGAATGTTTTCTTGCAGTGGATTTAGAACTTGAACTTGAAGAAGAAGAAGTTGATGGAGAAGAAGGAGGTGAAGTAGGATTTTGAGGAGGATCCTCTCCTTCTTCACTGTTGACCTTTGAATATTCACCAAGAATCGGTCTCTTTCGTTCCAAGTAATCCTCATACAAAACCTTCATCATCTCTGACATGGCAAAGAAACTTTTTTGAAACTCTTTCTCATCATGAGAAACTCCCTCTTTCGGTGCCATCTTCTCACTTTGAGAAGTTCTCTTTCTCGATCTGATCGTAGGATTCTCTTCAACAATCTCACCTTCACCACGATTCAGCCTTCCCCTGGTAATCATGCAAACTCAAAAACCAACCGTCAACTAGCTCTGATACCACTTGATCCAAAAAGATCTTTTAACGACAATGGTTGAGTTTTAAAGCATGAGTTATTTTACCATTAAGAAAATTAATGAAAGAGGGAGAATTGATGAAGAAACATAGAATCCATATAAACATATACAGATATGGAACTAAGCATAAAACAATAGCAAACCATAACAAGAGAAGTTGATAACGGAGTTCAACAATCTCGCCTACGTCTCTGGCCCTCTGTCTTAGTGGGTGAGGCTTTCTTATTTATGTTCAAAGCTTTAAATGTACATCATAAAAGTGTCAATGAATTACAAATATGAGCTAGTTTTGTTCCACTAGATCTCAAGAATCCATCAAAACTGGCGGCATTGAAAACGGATGAACGAAGCTCCGAGAAATGGCCCACAAAGGTGCACTCCTCAATAGCTTCTCCGCATAAAAATGGCTTTGCCTCCATAATTCATCAGAATTTTCCTAATCTGAACCCTCTACATGGATTCAAGGGCCTCTCGTTTACATAGGCTTGAAGTTGGTAACAAACTCCCAACTTCCCCCAAGATCTGGCCTCAAAAAGGGCCCAAGATCCTCCAAAAATGGATTAAATCTCCCAAATATGGCTAATAATCCATTAAAAATCTTTATTATATAGTTTAAAACCCACTAATGGCTAAAAATATATATGGCACAACCCCTTTTTCTCGGGCTCCTGGTCACGTGGGTGCCTCCATGTGGCTTATCTCTAAGGCTGGCCCACTGGCCCCTTGTCTCTAGCCCCCATACATCGGTCCTCTGTCACATGCTATGGACATGTGGCATCGGGCTATTGCATCCATGTGCTATAAACTGTTTAGACCCCTGATGGTTTATCCCTTGTTTATGCCCTTAGTCAACGGGCTAGCCCAGCCAACTGGGGCTAACTCCCAAAATCCGCACTAAGTATCAGATCTAGGTCACATGGAATGGAGTGTTGAACCAAGGGCTATCCATTACAAATTCCACGCCAAAAAAACAACACGCAGGGTGTATTCATATGATATGGTTTCATGGAGTGTGGCACTGGGGTCTAGGGCTAGGCCCTAGCCCTTACTATGCCCAACACATAGGCCAATCAAACTTAAATGCAAGTGGTGTCATATGTGGTTAAGACCCATCATGTAGGCGGGTTAGTATCTCGGTCTACATGAATAATTTGGTTCCCATGGAGGTCACGGGTTTGAACCCCACGGACCCTCCATAATTTTTCCCAAAACAACCAATAAATCGACCAATGGAGGGGTGCCACATGGTAGCCCATGACTAGGCCATGTGGCACCATACTATTCACCCAAGTAATAAGTCACGTGTCAAAACCTTATTCGGCCACCTTTCATCAATATATATCTAGTCAGCACCTGTCCACATCAGTGCCACATGTCGTACGGACCCTGCCACGTCAGCCCATTCCACCTGTACCTTCCACATCAGTCTATACCATGTGTGAGCCTTGCAGTGGTTCCACATGCCACAATCTGACTCGTCCATGTCTTCACATGTCCATGTCAGTGAAAACACACCCTGTCACATTACTTGTATGACCGTACGACCTATACAGTCAGTGGCCACGTCAACACTGTATGGACTGTACGAACTGTACAATCAACATTTTTTTGCATGTTTGAAAAAATGAACAGACCGCGATATCTTTCGCATAGAAAGTATGTTTGAGCCCATTCAAGTTGTGTTGTGTTCGTATCAACGAGGCCTACGCACACGTCCGTTTTGAAGCCATTTTGAGCACTTCAATTTTTTGGCCTTCCTGAACCCATTTTGATCCCAAGATCTAATTTTGGATCATCTAAGGACATTGATAGAAAACCATTTAATAATTTATACTTTTCATATGGCAAAGTAAAAAGTGGTTGATATCATATATTTAAAACACTATTAAAAATATAATTTTAATATGTTGATATCATATATTGATGTTGATATCATATATTTAAGACTAATTTATGTTGATATCATATGTTTAAAACACTATTAAAAATATAATTTTCATTCTATAAAACAAAATTTGATCTTTCATTTAAAAGTAATACCTTTTAATGAATTCAGAGTTACAAAACTAAATTGAAAACATTTTTAAGGCTTAAACTTCAAACCTCTCAAAATCAGCCAAACATCCTACGTGTGTATATATACAATGTTATTTTAGCAACATAATCTCTTAACAAGGAACACTATGAAATGTATATTAAAATTAATTAGAACATAACAATATTCAGTGTAGAACACTGATAACATAATCGATGATTATTTTGTTATTATACGATTCATGTATGATAAATCCCTAGACCAATACGACTCAAGTATGATAAAACCCTAGACCCAATTCTGTAAGCTCTTGAGTCTCAAATGGTAGCTAATGATTCTCCTTGGTGAGCCAAAGTAGAGTGTTCCCAACAATCAGGTGACAATCAATTTATTCATCGCTTTATCCCTGTCCGTGGGAATGAGATACAATAGTTGAAGGAACTAATGCCTGAGTTTTTGGCATGCCCGTGACAGCTGGAGTGGGCTCTTCTTTGAATATAATTGTTTTTGCCATTTGTTGTTCTGAAGATGCCATGCTTCTCCTCTTAAATATCCATGTTTCATTTGCATTCGCCCATCAAAATCTATTTATAGATTGTAATTCCTATTTATGTTAAGTGAGTTAGTGAGTTTTGTGAGTGATAAAATTATGTTACTTCTGCATTATGAGCTTACTCTGTTTTTTGTTTTTTTTTGTAATAGAGGTACTTTGTACCCTCTTTTTTACTATTTGGAATTAAAAAAATTGTGACAATGATTTCCAGAATTCAATATCTGAGTTTTACTTTTGTTTTTTCATATGCTATAGCCGATAATCACTGATCATATTTTCAAACATAGTTTATTTTTTGAATCTGTGTTTTCTGGGCGTGACTCCTCGGTGAGCACTTCAATCCATTTTCTCCAAATTCTTCATTTGGTATCAGAGCTCCCATGCCTGTGGTTGTTTGTAGTTTGTGGTTGTTTGAAGCCAGAAGAAGGAAACAATGGCCTAAAATAACAATTCAATCCAGTACCAGATTCCTCTTTTCTGTGGGGAAAATTATGAGTATTGGAGTGTGAAGATGAGAACTTTGCTCATCTCACAAAATTTATGGATGCTTATTTCTGTAGGGTACACAGAGCCAGCTGATCAAGCTTCTTATAGTGCATTATCAGTTGATCAGAAGATAGAATTTAAGGAGAATAGGAAAAGGGATGCTAAGGCTCTGTTTCTTCTTCAAACAGGAGTTGATATCTCTGTGTTTCCAAAAATTGTAGAATGTGGAATTTCCCATAATGCTTGGGAAACTTTGGAAAAAGATTATAAAGGTTATTTCAAGGTAAAGGTTGTTAAACTCCAGATGTCGAGACAAGATTTTGAGTCTCTATCTATGAAAGAAAGTGAATATGTTGATTTTTTTATCACTCGAGTTCAGAATATTGTAAATGCTATTCATGCTCATGGTGAAATACTTGAAAATAGGAATATTGTTGAAAATGTTTTAAGAAGTCTTCCCAAAAAGTTTGATCCAATTACTATTTCCATAGAAGAGTCAAGGGATTTATCTCAGCTAACCCTTATTGATTTATTTGGTAGTCTTCAAGTTCATGAAGACATGTTGAAAAAGAATGAGGAACCTTTTGATCAGGCTTTTCAAGGTAAGTTGAAAGTTGATGAGAAGAAGAAGCACTTTTCATCTGTCATGACTGAAGCTTCTACTCCTTTTTTTAGAGGAGGTAGAGGTCATGGCAGAGGTAGAGGAAGAGGTGGCCATGGTAGAGGAAGAAGCAACAACTTTGGCAAAGGCATTTTTCATTACAGCTATTGTAATAAAGATGGTCACCTTGAAAGCTATTGCTTTAAGAAGAAGAGAGACACCTCTCAAGCAAATTTCAACAAGGAAGAAGGTGAAACCTCTCAAACTTTGTTTCTTACAAGTAATTGCCTTGAAGACAAAGATGATTTTACATGGTATTTAGATAGTGGTTGTTCAAATCCTATGACTGGAAACAAAATTTTGTTTCTAAAGTTAGATGAGAGTGTGAAGGGAAAAGTAAATTTTGGCAATGATAATGAAGCAAATATAATGGGTAAAGGTACCCTTGCCATAAAATTCAAGAATGGAGGTGTTATGTATGTACAAGATACTTTGTTTGTTCCAGTTTTAAGGCACAATTTGATTAGCATAGGGAAAATAAACTCTAAAAATTACAAGATTGTTTTTGAAGGAAGGTTTTGTAGGATTTTAAACAATACTATCGTAGTTGGTGAAGTTCCTATGACAGAAAATAGGATGTTTTTGATTAGAATGGAACCAAATGTAACTTGTTTGAAGGCCTCAGTTGATGTGTCTTGTCTTTGGCACAAAAGGTTAGGACACCTTAATTTTGGATCTCTTTCTATGTTGCAAAAGAAGAATTTAGTAAGAGGTTTATCATCTTTCACAAATCCTGATAATAAGATATGTGAAGGTTGTGCAATAGGGAAGAAACATAGAGATAGCTTTCATTTTCGTCAATTTAGAGCAGCAGAGCCTTTGGCTTTAGTACATGTAGATATTTGTGGCCCAATGGAAACTTTGTCCCTTGCAAAAAACAAATTATATTTGCTTCTTTTTGTCGATGAATTTTCAAGAATGTCATGGGTTTATTTTCTAAGTGAGAAGTCTCAATATTTTATCTTTTTCAAAAGTTTAAAGCATGTGTTGAGAAGGAATCAGGGTTCTATTTGAAAGTTTTAAGAACTGGTAGAGGAGGAGAGTTCACCTCTAATGATTTTAATGTTTTTTGCAGCTCAAATGGCCTCAAAAAGGAGTTAACTATAACTTATACTCCTCAACAAAATGGTAAAACAGAAAGGAGAAACAGAACAATTGTAGAGATGGCTAGATGTATGTTAAAACAAATGTCTTTGCCAAACATATATTGGGCAGATGCAGTGCATTTAGCAGTATATATTCTGAATAGAAGTCCAAACAAAAATGGTAAATAACTCTACTCCTTATGAAGCTTGGTTTTGTAGAAAGCCAATTGTTTCTCATTTGAAAATTTTTGGGTCCACATGCTATGTTCATATACCTTCTGAACTAAGACAAAAGCTTGATGGAAAGTCTGTAAAATGTATTTTTATTGGATACTCAGATGAAAGTAAGGCTTATAGGTGTTATGATCCTCTTACTGATAAGTTTTATGTAAGTAGATATGTGATATTTGATGAAGGGTGAGTTTATTTTAAAGATGAAAGTGAAGATAAATTGGTTACCCCACATATTGAGAATTTAATCCTTGATGATAATGATTCATCAAAGCATCCATCTACAGTGACAATTTCAGGTTCATCTACAAGAGGTTCTCCATCAAATGCATCTTCATCTGGTTCATCAACAAGCTCTCAAGCAACATCTCCATCGTGTTCTCCTAAAAAAACCAGAAGTTTGAAGGAAATTTATGAGACATCAAGGTATGTTAATGATCATTTTGCTCTTGTTTCTTCCACAAATGTTGAGCCTATCAATTTTAAAGAAGATTTTTTTATTGAGCCATGTGTGCAAGAAATGGAGGATGAAATGTCATGGAAAATCTTCCATTGGATTAAAGTGGATTTACAAGCTGAAATTTGATATGGATGGAAGCATTTGAAAACAGAAGGCACGTTTAGTTGCAAAGGGGTATGTGCAACAAGAAGGCATTGACTATGAGGAAACGTTTTCTCCTGTAGCAAGACTATGAACTTTTATTTCCATTGCATCTCAGTTAAAGTTGAAAGTTTATCAAATGGATGTCAAAACTGCTTTCTTAAATGGATATTTGAAGGAAAAAGTTTATGTTGAACAACTTCAAGGTTTTATTGTTGAAGGTAAAGAAGATAAGGTGTATAGGCTTAAGAAGGCACTTTATGGTCTTAAACAAGCTCCTAGAGCTTGGTACTCTAGGATTGATAAATACCTTCATGATCATGGTTTTGTTAAGTGTTCTTGTGAAAGTGCAATCTACAAAAAGGTCATTGGAACGGATTTTATTATTATTTGCTTGTATGTAGATGACTTAATATTTATGGGCATCTCAATATCATGTGTGAAGGAGTTTAAAGAAGAAATGAAATCGGAATTTGAGATGTCTGATTTAGGAGAAATGCAATATTTTTTGGACATGCAAATCAGACAAACAGCTGAAAGTATATCTATTTGCCAAACCAAATATGTTGAAGACATGTTGAGGAGGTTTAACATGTAGAATTGTAAAGCTGTGGGTACTCCTCTTGTTGTTGGGAGCAAATTGATGAAAGAAGATGAATCTTCTCTCTGTGATGCCACTCTCTATAGATCCATGGTTGGTAGTTTAATGTATCTGACCACTACTAGACTAAACATTATGATTTGTGTAAGTTTGGTTGCTAGGTTCATGAATCAACCTCATGAGTCTCATTGGCAAGCAACCAAAAGAAAACTCAAATATGTAAGTGCTACCAAAATTTTTGGATTGTTTTATAATGATACTAATAAATTCAATGTTGTAGCATACACAGATGCATATGTTTTTCTTTTTGGAGGAAATCTTATTTCCTGGAGCAAAAAAAAGCAACCCACAGTTGCTCCTTCTACAGCCGAAGCAGAGTACATTGCAGCATCATCTACAAGCACTCAAGTCATTTGGATGGCAAGATTGTTAGAAGAATTGGGCATGGAAATTCGTAAACCTATTAAAGTTTACTGTGACAATCAAAGCACAATCTCTATGACAAAGAATCCAGTTTTGCACAGCAGGAGTAAACACATTGACATTCGTCATCACTTCATTAGAGAGCTTGTCCAACAAGAGTTTCCGTTTTTTTAATTTTGTAAATTTGAAGATCAGCTTGCAGACATTTTTATGAAGAAACCGATTGGAGAAACTCATATCACAGTTGGGAATCCTCAAACTTGACATTAATAGGGAGATTGAAGGAACTAATGCCTAAGTTTTTGGCATGCCCATGACAGCTGGAGTGCCCTCTTCTTCGAATATAATCAGCTGGAGTGGCCTCTTCTTCGAATATAATTGTTTCTGCCATTTGTTGTTCTGAAGATGCCACATTTCTCCTCTTAAATCTCCACGTTTCATTTGCATTCGCCCATCAAAATCTATTTATAGATTGTAATTCCTGTTTATGCTAAGCGAGTTAGTGAGTTTTGTGAGTGATAAAATTGTGTTACTTGTGCACTGTGAGCTTACTCTATTTTTTTTTCTGTTTTGTAATAGAGGTACTTTGTACCCTTTTTACTGTTTGGAATAAAAAAAATCGTGACAGTGATTTCCAGAATTCAATATCTGAGTTTTACTTTTGTTTTTTCATATGCTAGAGCTGATAATCACTGATCATATTTTCAAACAGAGTTTATTTTTTGAATCTGTGTTTTCTGGGCATGACTCCTCAGTGAGCACTTAAATCCATTTTTTTCAGATTCTTCAACAGTGCCATTATAGACATTTCCGTTGTTCTCTAACACCTCAAGTTCCTCTGTAAAATTCATTGTCTGAGCGAAAGAATGACAGTAAAACACCCCATAAGGATACACCAAGCGATGGCAGGCCAAAGGCGTTTGGTTTGAAGTAGCAGACAGTCTTTCAACTATATTTTGTATCCTTGCTTTCTTTCCAATGTCTGTTTTGGGTGCAGGGTGACAAACGAGCTCCACACTGTGAGAAGTACCAAAGTTAGATAGCACAAACTCTATCATGCCCTCAATCGACGTGGTACACTTCCCAATATCTTCATTGGGGAGCTTAGCCTCTCACGCAATCAAATTCATGTTCATGTCCAACTCCATATTTGATTCCTCCTGGATGCCAAATGAAGAGAGCACATCCGAAAGTTCTTCGGTGGAAAATGGGATCAACTCTCACAGATTACGGGGTAAAAATGACTTCCATGGACGGTAAAGCTTTGGCAATGTTATTTGTGCCTTTTCCCTTAGTTTCTTCAGCGAGAAAAATATATCATCAATCTCATTCGACATTCTCGTTGGTCCGTTTGATCTGCTCCAACTTAGGATAGGAGCAACCAAATATAAAGGTTGGCGACATAGTAAATTGGCGGATTTACAGAAATGGGTGGCATAGAATTGCATATTTCCATCCTTGATGATTTTAGAGAACATGTTCACCTCCTTCTCTGTGAGCGGAGACAGGCTTGAAGCTACAGTATCGGGTATTTGAATGCTTGGAAGTTTTTCTCTCCAGAAGTTCAACTGCATGTCTGCAACTTTATTTGTGCCAGCCACTGTCGGTAGGGATATCATCGTGATGACTCCAAAAAAAACTGCCAACAACGAATAGTATATCTAGTTCAGCGAAAGCAAACTTGATATAAATATCATTATGCAGAAAGGTCTACACCTATTGACAATGGGCAGATTTAATAGGGGTTTAGTGCTTAATAAGTTTTCTATGGACAGGATTAAATATGGCTGGAATATTCTTAGTAGTCACACAAAATAAATGGCTGTGACATCAGTTTATGTGTTTACTTTTTTACATTTACCTAATCATATTTAAAAATTACTTTGATAGCTAACTGATTGCCACGTAAGTGATTAACATAAATTAAAATATTAACACCAGATAAATGAAGCCCAACAGTTTATTTGTT
>ML804559.1:304400-318241 GCA_009831015.1 Picea engelmannii | reverse complement strand
CGTACACAGTTTGATCAATAGGGACGGCTCCTTCCAGTCGACAGTTCCTAATGGCAGCAGCGACCATACCCTTCACGCGGGCCCGATCAGAACAAACGATAGTAGCTGCTCTAAATAATTAACTCTCCACGCATAGCTCCACGCTTAGACTGCTCACGCACTCTTGCACACAACGTTCAACCTCATGGTAGCATTACTCTCGCTCTGATACCAAGTTAGAATTGGAAGAATTAATTCACACAACACAAAACGTTTTTCCATTGCTTAACAAACAAATGGAGGTTACATATATAGCATGCAGATCACTGACTTAAGTGGATCTGATTAGCTAATAATAGTAAACCTAGAAAACTCACAGTTACAACAGTCTCGTTGAAACTCACAGTTACAACAGTTATCTCTTACTAAAGTAAGCTTTATTCTAACAGCAGATTGCAAGCAGACGCAACGAAGCGATTCCAGACTCAAGTCAGATCCGATCTGTGGCCCGAACCAAAAACATAAGCACATGATTCTTTAGATGAAAAGCGATCCTCGGGATGGTTGCCCTAAGAATGGATTTGGATATTTTTGTTTATGCTTGATTATTGAATTTTTCCAGATAACAACAACACGGAAAAGAGACAAATCTTTGATGTATGCAATGCCAAACCTAGAATACGGTCAGAGATTAATCATTTCACCTCCTTATGACGGCCAAATACCATCGCCGCCCTGATTTAATTTTTTCCTAAAGTCTAAGGGGCAAGTTATTCCCTGTTTTGGAGGTTTGCTTTGTGTTTATGATTTTTTGTTATTGAGTTTGTAAACTTATTTTATTTTTTGATAAATTCATTTTTGAGCAAACTCAGTAATTTTTTTGGTTTTATTAGTCATTTATTTATTTCGAGTTTATTTGTTGGAGCATGTGATTTTAAAAGGAGATTAAATACAAAAATGATATTTCAACATTCAGGACTTGCTTGTTACATATGCACGGAACTCCTTTGCTTTACCAAACACCGAAATTCGAAATTGTTCCGCCCACACCCTAATCGCATTTCGCAATTTCATTTTGTTTGTGTGTCAGGTGTTCGTAAACCCTGAAATCCCGAACCCTCAAACCCCGAAGTATTGGGCCCACATTCCATTCGCATTTTCGCCATTCGGGAGTTGTTGTGTGTTGGTGTTTGGTATTTGTAATCGCCAAACCCCGAACCCCGAAACCCAGAGTGCTAGACCCACAACCTTTTCTCATTTCGGGATTCGGCAAACAGCGTGGTCTTTTGTTTTTGTATTCGGCGTTTGTAATCGTCGAAACCCGATTGACCTCCGTTTTTTCACATTTGGTATCAGAGCCCGCAGTTTATCCGGCAATTGCTTAGTTCATTGTAGATTATTCCTGTTAGTGACAAAAAAATTATTCTCATATTTTTCTGCGTGAAGGTTTATTTAATTTCTGTCAAATTTTATAAATGGTTGCGTCTAGTAGTAGTTCTTCTCAGATTCAGGTTCATGTTCTGAGCGAGAAGTCATATGATTCCTGGTACATTCGGATGAGGACGATTCTGAGTTCTCAGGATTTGTGGACTCATGTTATTGATGATTATGCTGAGCCAGCTGATGTTGCAGCAGAATTGGCTCTCTCTAATGTTGACCGTGTTTTGCTGAAGGAAAACAGGAAGAATGATAATAAAGCTCTTGGATTAATCCAACAAGGATTAAATGAATCCATTTTTATGAAGATTGCTAGTGCTGCATCTTCAAAGATGGCTTGTGACATTCTTGAAACCTGTTATCAAGGGGTGTCCAAGGTGAAGACAGTCAAGTTGCAAAACTTGAGAAGGGATTTCGAAAATCTGAAGATGAAGGATAACGAAAGTGTTGATACTTTCATGACTCAAGTAATGAGTGTTGTGAACCAGCTCAGGCAGTATGGAGATGATGTTGATAATAAAAGAGTTATTGAGAAAGTGCTGAGAAGTTTGTCCAAGACGTTTGAGCCTATTGTTGTTCCCATAGAGGAATTTAAAGATTTAAGTTTAATGCAAATTGATGAGTTAATTGGTTCTCTTGTTGCTCATGAATCTACGATATCTAGATATGAAGAAGGATCATTGGAGCATGCTTTCAAATCCCAACTGTATGCTACCAGAGGCAGAAGCAAAGGAAGGTCTTATAATCGTGGAAGAGGAGGTCGATTTTCTGGTCCAAGGGACAACAAAAATGAATCAGTGTCTGAGGAGAAGTCTCAGCAGAATCCTCCTAATTTAAGAGGGAGTAGCAGCAAACCCTGGCAGAAAGAAAATTAGAGGTATGATAAAACCAAAGTGCAATGTTATTATTGTAAGAAGTTTGGGAATTTTGCTAACAAATGTTGGAAGAAACAAGCAAATGCTGGAAATGAGTCTGCACATATTATAAATGAGTCTGAGGATCATCAAAATATTTTGTTTTTGACCTGTAATGTCACTCAGGAAAGTGTTGGTGATATTTGATTTTTGGATAGTGGTTGCAGTAACCACATGACTGGTAATAAGGACTTATTTTCTTCTATTGATACTAGTATTCAATCTGAAGTCAAACTGGGAAATGACTGTAAGGTTACAGTCAATGGTAAATGTATAGTTCCAGTCTACACTAAGAATAATCAGAGAAGAAATATTGATTATGTTTATTTCGTGCCTGGTTTAAAATGCAATCTTATTAGTGTTGGACAACTATTGGAGAAAAGGTATAGAGTTTTCTTCAAGAACAAGGAACAGTTGATTGCAAGAGTAGAGATAACCAAGAATAGGATGTTTCCACTTGTTATGAGAAATGATTTGAGTGGTTCTTTGAATGTTTATAAAGTTGGAAGTTCAGATGAATCTTGGTTATGGCATTTGAGATATAGTCATTTACATTTTGGTGGCTTAGATCTGTTACAGAAGAAGCAGATGGTAAAGGGGCTACCCTGTATTCAGCAACCTATAAGCTCTTGTAAGAGTTGTATATTTGGGAAGCATCACAGAGAGAAATTTGTTTGAGGTGTTTTCTACAGAGCAAAAGCTCCATTGGAAATTGTCCATGCAGATTTATGTGGACCTATCCAAACACCTTCTTTAACTGGTTATGTTTATTTTATGACTTTCATTGATGATTTCAGTAGGAAGACTTGGTTGTATTTGTTGAAACAGAAGTCTGAGGCCTTTGATGTTTTTAAGAAATTTAAGTCTATGGTTGAGAATGAGAGTGGTCGAACCATTAAGATCCTTAGGTATGAAAGAGGAGGTGAGTATAAATTGAATGAATTTATTGAATTTTGTGATCTTCATGGAATTAAAAGGCAGTTTATTGTTCGATATACTCCACAGTAGAATGGAGTTTCTAAAAGGAAGAATCGAACCATCATGGATATGGCTCGAAGAATGTTGAAAGAGAAGCATCTCTCAAATGAATATTGGGGAGATGCGGTTCTTTGCTCTGTTTTTATCTTGAATAGAAGTCCGACCAAGACCGTGAGGGATCATGTACCTTAGGAAGCTTGGGATGGTAAGTCTTGTAATGTTTCTCATTTCAAAATTTTTGGATGTGTTGCATTTGCACATGTACTTGAAGAAATGAGGAGAAAGTTGGATGACAGAAGCGAGAGATGTATCTTTGTTGGATACAGTGAAGAATCTAGGGAATATAAACTCTACAATCCCATCACCCAGAAATATGTAATCAGCAAAGATGTTCAGTTTAAAGAAGATGAAGCCTGGGATGGAAGTATTGACAAATAAATTTCAGAGGGAGTTGTGTTACCCTGTGAAGATGATGATGGAGATGAGCAAAGTGAAGAAGATGGATAGGTGGTTCCACATGCACATATGCCTACAACAAGAAGTCCAACAAGGCTAGCACCAGATTTCAACACATCTCAATTTAGAACCCCAAGAACTCATGAGCTTGGTGAGCCATCTGGACATGGTGGACATCAAATAGATTCACAGGTAAGTAGTGAATCAGATCCTACTTTAGCTTCATTGAAAAACATATTTAAAGGACAAAAAACTAGAAGTTTAAGAGAATTATATGATCAGAATGAAGAGGTAGATCAAATTTCAAATTTTGCATTTATAGCTTATGATCCTGTAAGTTATGATGAAGCTGCTAAAGAGGATCTCTGGATAAAAGCAATGGATGAGGAGATTGATTCTATTGAAAGGAATAACACTTTGGATCTTGTCAATTTACCTAAAGGAAAGAAAAGTATTGGTGTTAAGTGGGTTTTTAAGACTAAGCTAAATGCAGAAGGTGATATTGAGAAGTACAAGGCAAGACTTGTAGCTCAGGGGTTTAGTCAGCAACCCAATATTGATTACAATGAAACCTTTGCTCCTGTAGCAAGGATTAACATAGTAAGGATGGTCTTAGCTATTGCATCTCAGAATAGATGGATCATGCATCATATGGACGTCAAGTCTGCATTTTTAAATGGATATTTGAAAAAAGAAGTTTATGTAAGGCAACCTCTGGGTTATGAAATTGATAAACACAGAGATAAGGTTTACAAGTTAAGGAAAGCTTTATATGGATTGAAGTAGGCATCCAGAGTTTGGTATAGCAGGATTGATGAATACCTAATCAGTGTTGGATTCAACAGAAGTCCAAGTGAACCAACTCTGTATACAAAGGTAGACCAGAAAGGTAAAATTTGGATTGTTTTTTTGTATGTTGATGACCTGATTTTTACTGGAGATCTATCAGTAGATGTTAAGAATGCCATGAAAACAGAGTTTGAGATGGCTGATTTAGGTTTGATGAAATTTTTTCTTGGAATCGAAGTGGATCAATATGATGATGGCATTTTCATTTGTCAAACTAACTATGCAAATGAAGTGCTGAAAAGGTTTAGAATGTTGAATTGCAAGCCAGCTGCAACACCAATGGAAAATGGTGTTAAAATGAGTAGGTATGATGAAGGATCATATGTTGATCCAACCTTGTATAAGAGGATGGTTGGAAGCCTTATGTACTTAACAACAACTAGACCTGACATTATGTTTGTTGGGAGTTTGATTTCCAGATTCATGGAGACTTCGAAGAGTACTCATTGGCAAGAAGGAAACAGGATCCTGAGATATGTTGTTGGAACAACAATTTTGGTATCCAATACACATCAAGCTTAAACCTTGAGCTGATCGGATATACTGATAGTGATTTTGCAGGTTCCATTGATGACAGGAAAAACACATCTGGGTATATTTTTAGTCTTGGATCTAGAGCAGTGGCATGGGCATCAAAGAAACAACCCATTGTGACTCTATCTTCCACTAAGGAAGAGTATGTTGCAACAATTGTAGCTGCATGTAAAGCTATATGGATGAGAAGGGTCTTGAATGAATTGTTGCATAACCAGAATGATGCAACCTAGATTGTCTGTGACAATAAATCTGCCATTGCATTGTCAAGGAATCACGTTTTTCACAAACAAAGTAAGAACATTGATACAAGGCATCATTTCATTCGAGAGCTCGTAACTGGTAAGGATATTTATGTTCAATTATGAACATATGAAGAACAATTTGTAGACATTTTTATGAAGCCTTTGGGAAATGAATTGTTTAAAAAGCATAGAAGTAATATTGGGGTCTGCAAGCTGTAATGCATTGTTTACAACAATTTTGTTTTACATATTTTAGTTTGTTTTGCCCAAATGATTAAGAGGAGTATGTCAGAGATTAATCATTTCACTACCTTATGACGACAGATCGGTGTTCATCTTGACCCTTCGAGATGTGAGGGTTCACTGTCAAGCAGTGGCCGCCTTAGCCTTTGCAGGCCAACAAATACCATCACCACCCTGATTTATTTTTTTCCTAAGGTCGAAGGGGAAAGTTTTGTTCCTATAAATACTTGAATCGTATTGTAATCTGTACACAGAGGGTGAGACAAGAGCTTGAAAGAAATTTCTTAAATCAAATCGGTTATTCCCTGATTTGGAGGTTTGCTCTGTGTTTATGATTTTCTGTTATTGAGTTTGTAAACTCATTTTATTTCTTGATAAATTCATTTTTGAGAAAACGCAGTAATTTTTTTGGTTTTACTAATTACGAACCCGGTCATTTATTTATTAAGAGTTTATTTGTTGGAGCGTGTGATTTTAAAAGGAGATTAAATACAAAATTGATATTTTGGCATTTGGGACTTGGTTGTTACATATGCGTGGAGTTCCTTTGCTTTACTAAACACCAAAACCCAAAATTGTTGAGCCCACACCCTAATCGCATTTCGCAACTCGACATTTCTTATTTCATTTTGTTTGTGCGTCAGGTGTTCGTAAACCCTGAAACCCTGAAATCCCGAACCCCGATTCCATTCGCATTTTCTCCATTTGGGAGTTTTTTTGTGTTGGTATTTGGCATTTGTAATCGCCAATCCCCGAACCACGAAACCCAAAGTGCTGGGCCCACAACCTTTTCTCATTTCGGGATTCGGCAAACAACACGGCCTTTTGTTTTTGTATTCAGTGTTTGTAATCGTCGAAACCCGATTGACCTCCGTTTTTTCACAAATACCTCAGAGCAAAATATAACACTTTCAAGGTCTTAATGATTAATACTCAAAACGAAAACGAAAAAGAAAACAAAATTTAAAAGAGCATAGTGGTGGGCGTCCTCTACCACTAGAATGGTGCTGCAAAAGTTATAGTGCATGTAGCACAGCTGCTCAACAATAGAAGAATCAATACATTCACACATCACTGAAGCACAAAAAAGCCCCGAAGAGATTAACCTTGCACAGGAAAGAAATAACCAACTAGCTTCTCTTAGGGGAAATTGCTTAAATAAAAGGATTAGGTTTTCTGGTGATTCAAGAGCATATCTAAGACAGAATAACAATAAAATGCAGCTGGAATTGAAGCTTGTGATTAATGGGATAGAAAATTGATCACCATGTTTAAAATATGATCAACAAAACAGACTTAACCTGAGCTTAGACACATACTCTCTGCTTATTGAAATCCATCGAAACTTTTATTTCATCATTTGTGGAAACCTCAGATCGAAAGAGAACCGAACCTTAGGATTTTATAAAAGAAAATACTGCTGAGAATAAAAAGGCTAGATTGTGCCATAATAAAAAGGCCACCAAAATGCCAAAGGCCAAAGGCTAGGTATTATCGCCAAAAATGAAGCTTTAAAAAGTAGATTGTTTACCCTGCCTATTAATTGAAACACTTACTGTTAATTGATAGAATTCTATGACAAAGAACCCTCTTGAGGACAAAGGATTGAAATGCTCATATATTGTTAATCGTTCCCATGAAGATAAGCCACAGGTTCTTTAACTTAAAGGAATGCCAAACGTGGCAACGCTTCACATCCATAAAAGCTTGGTAGTTGGTATTAGTAGAATTAATCCATGCTAATTACTTGACAAAGGTTTTCTATACATATTAATTATTAAAGATGACAATGAGTGTGTATGGAAGTAATTTTTTAATCATATTAAGTAAATGTGAAAAAGTATACAAGAAAACGTATGCATTTACAAATACAAGGAAATTAATAACATTAAATCTCATTTATTGATTTCAGTGTAAGAGGAAGAATATGCCAACATCTTCAATTGTAGACCATAAGATTGGTATTTGTAATTAAAAATCTCATTAAAGCATTGATTCCAATAGGAGATGCCAATATAAGAAATGGAGATGGAGGATCGATATAAGTTGAATATATGTTATTCTTCGCAGGTCAAAACACATTTTTAACAAACATCATGCACATAAATGCAATGTAGGTTGGAATTATATTCTTGAATTTGAAGCATTTCAATGTGATTAGAAGGATTTGAATACATAAATGCAATGTAGGTTGGAAATATATTCTTGAATACATAGTGCTCTCTACATAGAGAATTTATATATAAATAAAAATCTATTTTTCCTCTCTACAAAGATTACTGCCAATAATTAAATTTGCAATATTTGGGCTTAGTAGATTTCTTTTTGTGTAACAAGTCAACCCATATAAATGGGAATCTAATAAGAAGTATTAACTCAAATAGACCCACAGGAATGCAGTTTAGTTCTAGAACTCCACCATTTGCAGTCCTCTATTATCCTTGAGGTCAAGTATTTGATAGACTTATAGAACAAGTCCACAAAATCTGCCAAAATTTGAATTTTCTTTTCTCTAATATGGCAAGGTTCATTGGATATAACCATGCAATAAGAGAACGAGGGATATAACTATGATCTAAGTTACGATGAATAGGGAACTGAACCTGTGCAGGAGAGGAAATAGAGCATATGTGTGGGAAGATTCGAAGGAGTCTGATCTGCGGTGTAGAGGAAGGTGCTGGTGGTAAATTAAATTACGTCCACCAACTCCCTGCAGCCAACATAGGGGGGACAGTGGCAAGCGGGAGAAAACGTAGGAACGACTTGCTAATGGGGGTCGGAGACGGGTCGGAGACGGGCGTTCCGGAAATGGTACGTATACGGTATACCGTGGTCGAAAAACTCAAAAGTAGAACATTAAGCTTACTCAATGTTACGTATACTATGGTCACATCAGATGAAAATCACTTTGTCGTGGACTGCCCTATGTATATCCAACATAGATCTCAATTTCAAAATATATGTCATAACGCTAACCTTCATAACATTCCAAGTCATCAAAACTATAGTGATCTTGGAACGGTTCTAAAAATGGATATGGTGATAAAAAGTTATATTATGATGTATGTATTTTAAGATTCTCATATATGTCAAGACAAGAATAAATTAAAAAGAGTAAGCAATATTAATGTGCAAGCTCTATAAAGCACATGCCTTCATAATAATGTGTTTGCACATTTGTGATTAAATTCTTTATGCGTACCACGGTCCTTGACTTGGTAGGGGAAGGAAACTTGGGCCTTAGGCCATAGAGGTTTCTTATATGTATCAAGGTCCCATACCAACACCTCAAACCACCACACTTGACCTATGCATGGGGATATTAATGACATTGGGAAAAATTCAACACTAGGTATTATGCTAAGGGCCTTGGACATCGGTTGTGGAGGAATCCCTATACTTAAGTCGTAAAGGAAGATTCTAAACATATAGGTGAATAACAATGCCTCAAACTACCACATATGACATACTGAGGGCATATTTGTCTTCAAAGTAGGGATATGAGAATTGTTAGAATATTTGGAGCACTAGTTATGAGTCTCAAGGCCCTTGACATGGTCATGGGAGGAAACGTAGTGATTAGACCCTAAAATAATTTTTTTGGAATACATGGCTATGAAAAAAACCTCAAACCACCACAAAATCCCTCTCAAGGTTATCCCTTCCTTTGATTAGGGATATGGATTCCATCAAGGGATATTTGATATTAGGTACATGATTCTTTGGGCCCCAAACATATTTGAAGGAGGAAACCTAGGATTTACACCATAAAGGAAGCCTCTAACCATCAAGGTTAAAGAAGGTACAAGTGGGGATATTGATGATATTATCAAGTATTTAGAACTAGGTATGGGTCCTAGGGTCTTGGGTATGGTTAGGGGGGGAACCCAAGTCTTAGGCCATAAATGAAGATTATAGGAATTAAGTTCCAAGAAAAACACATGACCTACGAAGGGGATATTTGGCTTCTAGGTGGATTTTTGTGCAACATTACAATTTTCAAGCATGAGCTATGGGTGAAGGGTTCCTCAAAATGGTGGCAAAGACCAACACCTTGAATGCATCCAGGGCGAAGACCAACACCTTGAATGCACACATGACCTCCTAAGTGTATCCTTTTCCTCTTAGTTGGTATATTGGCACCATTAAATATTTTGGATAAGTAGGTATCAGTCTGAAGACCTTGACCAAGGTCAAGTGATTAAACTTGTTCATTAGGCCTAAAAAATAGCTTACGGGGCTCAATAGCCATCAATAACTCCTCAAACAACCACAAATGATCTATCTGTGGGATATTTGTCCTTTGAGTTGCAATATGGACACCATTAGAAGTTTTTGGGCACCAAATATAGGTTGTAGGGTATTAGAAATGGTCAAAGGATGAAAATTGAGCCATAGGATTGAAAGTAAGCTTCTAGACATCAAACTCCAAGAACAATGCCTTGAACCACCACACATAATGTCTTGAGAATATAATCTCTCTCTTAGTTGGGATATGGGCACCATTAGAAGGTTTTGAGATCTAGGTATGAGTCACATTTCCTTGACCATGGTTGGGGGAGGAAACTTAGGCCTTAATCCCTAAATGTAGCTTCTAAGGTTGAAGGGAAATGAATGAGGACTTGAACCACCTTTCTCAGTTCCTTGTAATTAATGCACACGTGCCATTTCCCATTTTTCTTTGGCACAATAACTAAAGGTGAGATCCACTTACTATTAGAAATAGGATAAATAAAGTTTACATTAAGCAACTTCTCTAGTTCCTCCTTCACCATATTCCTCATAGAAAGATTAATCCTCTATTGAGGTTTCTTGATAGTTCTGGAATCCTCCTTTATATATATATATATATATAAGTTTGGATGTATTCCTTTCATATCAATATAGTCTCAAAAGAATGCTCTATTTTGCTTCTACGAGATTTTGACAAGTTGATCTTGCCTAGAGGGTTCTTGTGTATAGTTGATGTTCAAATTTTTTCCTAAGTAAATCTCAATTGGTAAGTTATGATTCTCAAGGATGGAATCTAGGGGAACTATTGGGTCGAATTGTTGTGCCAATTAAGCCAATGAGCAAGTCTCCTAATTAAAACTTCTTAAAATATGTCCAAGTGGATATGTAGGATGCCTAGCTACGTGAGAGTGTGATATAAAAGTTAAAATAAGGTCATCCTTAGTATATCTGCTGAAGTTCAAGGCTTGGTCCAAGGTAAGAACAAGCTATATGGTTTCTTCATCACTTTATTCTATGTAAGGAGGATTTTTTGAATCAGGAGAAGGTTTAGTAGGGTGATAGAGAGTGATTTTTTAGTGGTCTTTCCATGTGATATAGTCATATCTCCTTACCTACAACCAATATATGCATCAACCATGGCTAGCCAAGGGCTACCCAAAATTAATGGATACCCTCCTAAGTTATCCTTTGGTTACAATATCATAAAGTCGATTGGATATTCCCATGAATCTTTAGAAACAACTACATCTTATAAACCCCCCTATGGTTTGACTATTTACCTATCATCTAACTAAAGAACTATGGGAGTTGAATGTAGACCAAGTAGTTTAATATTTTCCATTGTTTCTTTGGTCATCACATTGATAGTTTCCCCTAAGTCAATCAAGATGTTGGGAATTGAAGTGTTATTAATATTAACACTAGAAAATGGACTTCTAGGATCTACATATTTATCCATGAATTTTTTTCCTAACATTAGATCAACCAATTTCCTAATCACATGGATAGTCTTAGGGTCCTTCTTCTTTCTCCTTGGTTTTCTTAGGAAAAGTTCTCAGATATCCGTGACATCAATTGGGAAATCCTTAATGGATTGGAATAAAGGGATTTTATCCCAAACAATTCTTAACTACCCTAGAAAATAAAATTCTAGTGATGTCGGGGTTTTATCTATGCATAGTATCTTTGGATATGGAGAAATTGGAATTGATCCTTCCAAGTGTGGCTGGATAGGATTCTCGGAAATAATATATTTTGTTCCTAAGGAAGGGTTAATAGTTTGATAATATAGTTCAATGAGACCATCCTCATCATCTTGTTCTTGGATAATGGGGGTAATCTAGTTATTAACCACTTTTCTCATGCACAAATGAATGTCTTCACAATCCATTGGGGAAACAAAGTAAGTTGGAAAAGGGGGAAGCTCAACATTCTAGGATAGTTAAGATACTTTATTATTTGGGTTAGGTATGGGTTTGGAAGGTATTTGAGATGATTTATGAGGATATTATTTGGATGCAAGATGTAGTTATTGTGGATGTTGGAGTGGAGGATGTGTCTAAGGGGGATATTGTTGGGTTTGCTAAGGCAAGTTCCCTGATCCAGATTATTTTGAGAATGACATGAAGACAAAAATATAATAAAGATATAACAAGGAGATACACAGAGATATGGAAAGGAACAAAGTAATATAGTAAAACTCAGATTCTATTAATAACTGTCTCGAATACAAAATATTGTAAAATGCAAAGCACACAAGCTAGCTGGAATGGTACTAGCTTATCTCTTGAGAGATATGTGTTGACTATGCTCATTTGCAAGAAGCCAGTGATGATGAGGATCCAAAGGCCTTTCTAAAATAAAACATAAAATATAAAACCCTAAACTTCCAAAATCATAACCCTAGAATATGAAATGCCAAAACGTTTGTGGGCCTCGATGGGGGTAGTTGATACGTCAACTTCTCGAGGGAACAAATTTGCATACGATCTATGTTTGGGGCGCTTGGTACCCCTTAAAAAAGGTCTAGCTGAGGGGTACATATTATGAATGGCCTAATACATCCCAATAGGGATCTACTTGGCGTTGTCAAGTCAAAAAATGTTGTTTAGGGACACAAAACGACCCCAGAAGTTTGGGACCTGAAAAAACTATAGAAAAATAAGCAAGATGGAAACTATAATTTGAGACATTGGAATAGGTGTGTGGCCACCGATGTTGATCTGGATTAGTACTCCCCCCTTAGGAATAAATGGTCTCCATTGCGTCAAGTTCCTCCATCATATGGGGAAACATTTGCTAAATCTAACTCCTAGTGAGCTACTTTCCCCGATGAAGAAACTGCCCTGCTTTGACCACCCGATATAGTTGGATGTTTTTCTAGCGGGTGCCCTTCATCTTGGTGTACATGATTTGATAATTTGTCTCATATTCAAGGCATTCAAGATTGATTTATGTAGGGGCAAAGTGCTCAACCACGTCGGAAGTGTCCAAGAGAGGTGGAAAATATGGTCGAAGCAGTTACACATTAAATAGCAAGTGCAAGCCAAGTAAAGAAAGAATACTTAATTCAAAATAATTCTTACTCACAACATTGGCGATATTGTAAGTCCATATCGGATTGGACGCAGCTTCTGATGGGGTTCTGTGAGGTGCTCTTTCTGCAAATGCAACCATACCTTATCTCCCACTTGAAACTTGTGTGGTACTCGATGTTGATCATGGAACTACTTGTAATTGGCATCAGATTTTTACAAAATATCATGAAATTGTTGTTGAATGTGCTGGATTCACTCAATAAATTTCATTGCTCTATCAAGCTCAGTCTAACCATGGGAGGACTCTTCCTGTGCAACTGCAATGGGCAGAGCTACATCAATGGGGGCCAATGGTTGGAACCCCAAGCACACTTGAAAAGGTTTGTGGCCAATAGAGATGTGGAGGGGTCTGTTGTAGCTATGTTGAACATAAGGAAGGATTTCATCCCATGTGTGTGGATGTTTGGAATTATACATCCTCATGATATGGAAAATCGTCCTCTTGACTGCCTCTATTTGTCCATCAGTCTATGGGTGGAAGACAGTTGATTTGGTCAACTTGGTTTCCATCATCGACCATAGGTTGGACCAAAAAGTACTCAGTAACCTACTATCTCAATCTAAGATAATGGTTTAAATGGGAGCCCAAAATGAACCCAAACATGTTCAAATAAGAGCTTGGCAGTGGCCTCGGCTATGATGCTCTTCTTGGAGGGTGCTAAAATTGTCCTATTAGAGAATCGACCAATGACCATGAAAACAAAGTCATTCACATGCTTGGTGTTGGAGTTACTTCATACACACCTAGTGTTTATTTTTCCTAAGGTTTTTCCTTGTTCATTAGTCATAATTAGTCATTATCCAGTCTCCTATATTTTAGGAGAGAATATTCCACCTGGAGAATATTCTCTTTCAGTTGACACTTCAGTTTGACT
>ML804559.1:278158-293813 GCA_009831015.1 Picea engelmannii | reverse complement strand
ATTGCCTCCATGCAAAGGCAAAAGACAATAAGTCTCCGTGATTTGTATGAGCATACTCAGCCATTAGATTTGGATGCACTTTATGCATTCATAACATATCAACCAGAAACATATGAAGAAGTAGCCAAAGAAGAAGCATGGATGAATGCTATGGATGAAGAGATTGAAGTCATTGAGAAAAATGACACTTGGGATCTTGTTGATCTCCCTGAAGGAAAGAAAAGCATAGGTGTGAAATGGGTGTACAGATCCAAGTTCAATGAAAGAGGAGAATTTCAGAAGCATAAGGCCAGATTAGTTGCAAAAGGGTATGTGCAACAGCATGGAATTGACTATGGGGAAACATATGCCCCTGTAGCCAAACTTGATACGGTTCGAGCAATATTGGCTGTTGCAACAGAGAATAGATGGCCTGTCTATCAAATGGACGTGAAGTCAGCTTTTCTAAATGGCATCCTGAATGAAGAGGTATATGTTGATCAACCTCCAGGTTATGAGATCAGTGGTAGAGAACAAATGGTGTATAAGTTGAAGAAAGCATTGTATGGCTTAAAGCAGGCTCCTCGATCATGGTACAGTCGCATTGATGCATACCTCATCAAAAATGGCCTAATCAAAAGAAAAAATGAGCCAACCTTATACATCAAGAATGATCAGCATGGTAAGATGTTAATTATTTTCTTATATGTAGATGATATGATTTACACTGGCAATTTGAAAATTGTTTACAAAGCTTTCCCTTTGCATGTAATTCCTTTTAAATACCAATTCAATAATGAAATATGAGCGCGTGTGTTTTATGCATTATGTTATGTCTTGTTAAACAGTTTCTCTGTCCTGCAATTCGCTTTCTTGTTTACGCAGATCTGTTTTCAATTTCTCTGTCCTGCACTTCGTTTTCTGTTTCTGCAGGTCCGTTTTCAAAATGCAGAAGGCGTGGTTTTACAACGAATATGGATCCATAAACGAATATGGAAATTACCTGTGCCAAAGCCGGGGCATCTCAGGATCTCTTAAATTCGCATGTTTTTAAAGTCATGTGGTAAAAACTTAAGGTAAAAATTTTATGGTATGAAGAATTTTCCACAAGTCACGTGGACGTGGAGGTATAAAAGGAAGTATTATACTTGGAATATAATATTTAAAAGAGTGGAGGAATTAAAATTTTGAAAAGTGAATATTTTTTGTTTTATAAAAGATTTTTATTAAACTTTTTTATATATTATTAAAAGGTTTTTGGATTGAATTTTTTTAACTTAGTTATTATTCCTCCACATTTAAAAGGGTTTTATAAGAAGTCATTTGGGTATTAGAAGTTTTTTGTGTTAATGGCTAAGATGCAGAGTTCAAAGTTTGAAGTTGAAAAGTTCAGCAGTAAAAACAACTTTGAACTCTGGAAGCTTAAGATATGGGATTTATTGGTGCAACAAGGGTTGCAAAAAGCATTGACAGGAAAGTCAAAGAAACCAGTTGCAAAAAGAATTGGCAGGCAAGTCAAAGAAACCAACAGCCATGGAAGAATGGAAATGGGAAGATTTGGATGTGAAAGCTCATAGTACCATTCGTTTATGTCTAGTGGATGAGGTTATGTTTAATATCGTAGGAGAGGATACAACATCAGGCTTATGGAGCAAGTTGGAAAGTCTATATATAACAAAGTCCTTGACAAGCAGAATCTACATGAAGAGACAATTGTACAGTTTGCGGATGAAAGAAGGTACAAAAGTTGTTGACCATTTAAATACCTTTAATACCCTTATAGTTCAATTGACTAGTATGAAAGTTAAATTCGAAGATAAAGATAAGGCTATTACACTATTGTGTTAGTTCCCTGAGTATTGAGATAATCTAGTCAACTCTATTAGCTTTAGCTCAACAAATGTTTTAGATTATGACTTTGTTGTGGGAGATTTGTGGGCTGAGGAGATGAGGAGAAAATCTAGTAAAGAAACCTCAACTTCAGAAGCGATGTTGGTCAAAGGTCGAACTAAAGAGAAGAATGAGAGAAGTTTTTCTCGATCTAAGTCAAGACACAGAAAGGGTAAATAAAAGTATTGGTACTGTGGAAAAATAGGACATCTCAAGAAATATTGTTGGAAGAGAAAGGAATCTGAGGAAAACTCTACGAAGGAAGCAAATTTGGTTGTAACAAATTCAGGTATGACTGATCAAGTTTTATCCGTTTCTAGTAATTTACAATATCAAGAAGAATGGCAGTTAGATACAGGTGCTTCCCACCACATGTGCTCACATAGAAATTGGTTCATTTCTTACCAATCTGTTGATGAGGGTGTAGTGTTTATTGGAAATGGTATTCCATGTAAAACTGTTGGGGTTGGAAGTATTAGAATTAGGATGTTCGATGGTATTGTTAGGGAATTAACATATTTTAGATATGTACCTGAGCTTAAATCAAATTCGATTTCATTGGGAGTGTTGGCTTCTTGTGGATATAAGTATACAAGTCAAGGTGGAGCACTCACATTGTCGAAAGGTAGTTTAGTAGTGATGAAGGAAACAAAGGTTGATAAACTTTATAAGCTGAAAGGGAGTAGTGAAGTGGCATCTGAAGTGACAGATGTATCTTCTTGTTTATGGCAGAAGCATCAAGGTACTAGCAAGAAATAATTGCAAGTACTAGTAAACGGTAAATCATTTCCAAACTTAAAATCTTTGTTTCCAAATTCCTTCTTGTTTTATATCTCTGCAAGTTATGATGGTGGTATAAAGGGATGTTGTGTGTGGGATCCTACTTCTCACAAGGTCATCATTGACAGAGATATAGTATGTATGGAACAACTAAAAGGGTCAATTCAAGATCGCGATGGTAAATTTGTTTGCATGCTAGATAATTCATTGTATGGCCTATTACTACCCATGAAGATATACAAGAGGTTTGAATCCTTCATAGTGAGTTAGAATTTTTCAAAGGGTAGGAATGACTATACAGTTTATAGTACATTCATAGTCTTGATGTTATTTGTTGATGATATGATCGATGCAAGCCGAAGCATGGATAAAATCAGTAAGAAAATGACTCAGGTGGATAGGACAATTCAGATGAGGGATCAAGGAGAAACAAAACAAATTATGGGCATGGAAGTATCCAGAGATGGTAATGGTAAGTTGTGGTTGGAGTTTAGTATGAACATTGTAAAACCATTTTTTATCCCTCTTACTTTCCATTATAAGTTTTCTTCAAGCATAGGTCCTGTTTATAAAGAAGAAAAGGTTATGTCTCGTGTAAGTTCAGTAGGAGGTTTGTTGTATGTGATGAAATAGTTAAGACCATATGTTTCACTTGCTAATGTTGTTGTCAGATACATGACAGATTCATGTGTTGCAGTGAAATGGGTGATTCAGCATTTAAGAAGCACAAATGTCACCTATAATGGTTACACTGATATGGTCTGTGATAATTGTAATGTGTATTTTACATGTGTTTTGGATAGGAGGAGATCTATCACTAAATATGTCTCACATCATAGTTGTGAAGACATGCTGGAGGTGGAGTGACCCCTCAAAAAATCCAAACTCATGCAAGTCACACATGCAAGATCATGAAACCAATTTTATTAGAGAAGTTGCAATGGTGCTTGGCTTCTCTTGGTTTGTAGAAAAGGTGATGAACAAAAGGAAGGAGCAAGGTATTAGGTTAATTGTTGTCAAGGTGGAGGTTGTTGGGATTTGGTGATAATGAATTACTCTAATGATGGATTTGGATCCTATTATTCTGCATTGGTTACAACCAAATAGACCAAGTTAGAATATGGATAGGGATTGCATTTAATAACCAGTTTCTTGTGTGAATGTATAAATTCATGTACGACCGTAGAGGCAAATGACTGAGTGAGAGAGACAGAGTGAGAACTTGCTGCTCTGTTGTAATCTCCATGATCTGAATAATAAGACAACCGATGCCTATGCTTGGTGGATGTATCCCAACGTTTGGGTGAACCACGTGAAATCCCTGTGTTTCTTATCTTTGTGATTGTTATTTATCATATGTGAATTGTGTTTTTCGCATTTGCAATTCTAACAGTTCGCGATGGAGTTTCCAAGTTCAAGAGTGGTGACAAGATCTACGGTAACAACTTCACAGTGGACAGGCCAAAGCAGTGGGGAACTCTCACCTAGTACACCGCAGTGGATGAATACCTTTTCACGTCGAAGCCCACAAATTTACCATTCGAGGAAGCGACGAGTTTGTCGCTTGCAGTACTAACTGCTCAGCAGGCGTTTGATATAGAAAAATTTGATAAGTGGCAGAGTGTGTTCATAGTGGGAAGAGTGGTCAGAGTGGGTAGCCTAGCCATTCATCTAGCGAAGCATGTCTATGGAGCTTCCAAGATTGTTTCCAATGCTAGCACTGGGAAAATCAACTTTTTCAAAGGCCTCGAGGCTGATCTGGTCATCGATTATACCAAACAGAGCTGCGATCAGGTCTCCGAGAAATTTGATTTCGTATTTGACACCATATGTACCAGTCACTGACTCACTTATTTTTCTTGGCTTGGCTTCTAATGAAAATATGATGTAATCTAATGAAAATGTTTTATTTAATTTGCAAGGGATTCAATCAAGTCTCATGTGGTGGCCAAAGAGGAAGTCAAATTTTTGGACATAGATTCATTGCAGCCTCATCCTAGGGATGAATTTTTCATGCTAACACCCAGCGCCCATAACCTGGAAAAGCTTGAGCCATACATAAAAAGTGAGAAACTGAAACCAATGATCGATCCAAAGATCTTGCATTCATTTTCTGATGTTATAGAGGCTTTCAAACATCAGGAAAGCGGACGAGCCAGGGGAAAGATTGTCATTTCACCCATCGAGTAAGAAAAGAGTTGATGCAAGATGAAACGCTACGGTCGTCTTGTTGCAGGTTGTGACTGATAGTTAAATAGTATTATGGGGATTTGAATCAATGATAGGTAATTGTATTGTAGGGATTTCCAATTCGTTGTAGGTTGTTACAAATAGCTAAATAGTATTGTAGGGATTTCCAATCCGTTATAGATAATTAAGTCAAATATATGGAATCTCAGTTCGAGAATTTTAGTTTCTTTATAATCAATATTAATTGGATGGTCACCATTTAATGAGGGTTGAATATTTTTTTCATTGTTGAGGGATGAGATTTTTTTTTTCAGTTGAAAAAAACAGTTTTATTGATTTTCAAATTTGAATCAAAGGAAACTTTCCATGTACAAAATATAAACTGTAATGAGGATTATATATCTCAAAAACAGCCATGACCTTGTGACTTAATACATGCTTGCATTGGCTCGTATTTTTATCTTTTTTTTTCTTTTTTATTTACAACATATATACACTTTGTAGTAATTGAAAAAAAAGACATAAAAATGTTTGATCAACTCTCCTTTAGAAGATATAGAGTGTATCACTCCTAACCAGAGTATCCTTTACAAATTCTTCAAATTGTAACGAGCCAGGATGTTGATCGGATTGCCAAGGATTTAGAATCTGTGAGAGAATTGTGCATTTACCTTCAAACCAATCTATAATCACCTTAGAGTCACTTGCAATCATTAATCCATTAATATATAGAATCTTTGCTCGAGTGAGTGATCCAAAAATGATTTTGAAATACTTGGTTAAGTTTTAAGCATGCGTTCAATTACCAGTTAGGAATTAAGGAAAGAAGAAGAACTTAATGAGAGATTATAGCATTCATCATAAAGAAATGCAGATCAGAATGTAAGCACAAAGAACAACAAACCATAAAAACAAGGTTGTTAATGAAGTTTGGCAAGATTGCCTACGTCTCCGAGCCTTTGTCTCAATGGGTGAGGCTTTCTTATTTCTCTTAAATTCTTCAAACATACGTAAGAAAAGTGTTAAAAGGATTAAAAGCTAGTCTGGTTGTGTTCTGGTCGATCTCAAGAATCCAAGACAATTGACGGCACTAAAAAAAGTTGAGCGTATCTCCCAGAATTGGCCTCCAAAGTTCGCTTCCTCAATGGCTTCCCTACATAAAAATGGCTTCAAGCTTCACAAACTCATCATCATTATTCCAATATGAACCTCCTCATGCTACTAAGAACCTCTGGTTTATATATATTTTGAGTTGGTATCCTCCTCCCAACTTCCTGTGAAGATCTGGCTTAAAAAAGGGCTCCAGATCCTCAATTTTGGGCAAAATCCACCAAAATCAACATATAAAATCATTAAAAAATCATATATTATAGTTTTAAAACCCACTTTTCAAAAAAAATTGGGTGAAAACCCTTTTTCCTGAGCTCCTTGTCACATGGAGGTTGCCATATGGCTGAGTGCTAGGCATTGGCCCCTAACCCTCCGGTCCAGCCATGGTCTTTAGATCGCATGGTGGCATATGTGCGGGTTGTGAACCATCTGCGTGCCCCCAAACATCTGGTCTTGGCTCTTGGTCTGCAACTTTAGTTGGTAGGGATAGCCCCCTGCTGATCAGGGCTTATCCGTAATCCTTCAACCTAAATAAATTCAAATAAATATAGGCCCAATATTTGTAACAAGACCTAACGTCGCCAATAGAGTTAGCTTCTAGTTGTTATTCCATTTCCCATGCGAAGATCGGGGGTTCGAGCTCGATGGAGTTGCAACTGAATTTTTGACCCATCCAACCTTCGACCAAATCCAGGGTGCCACGTGGTGCCATCTGATTGGGCCATGTCTCACCCGTGATTGGATCGTACGATCCAGTCAACAACCCAATCAGTAGTGCCCCGTCACTACACAGTCAACCCTACCACGTGTCGACCTGTCACCCTGACACGTCACTTCCATGTTGTTGTCGTACCTGCCACGTGTCGTCTTGACAATGGTGCCACATCACGTACGAACTACCCTGTGTCATTCATACAATGCAACGTGTCAATTCCGTACTAGTCCAACTCAACCCAAAAACACCAAAACTAAGTGACACATGTCACCTCTTCGTGTTTCCGCGTGTCCCTACAGATGTCACTTTTCGTATTTTTTGTGTCAGCAGTACGACCTATTGACTATGACCAGTTTGAGTTTTTGCCTATTTGGGAAGTCGATCATAACATGATAACTTTCGCATATGGTGTCCGTTTGCAAAAAAAAATCTATAGTCGGAATCACCACGACGAGCCCGACGCAATAGTGCTAGTTTTTTCTGATTATGAGAAATTTTATCCTCAGGCTTTCTTGGATCCATTTTGGATCAGTGAGTAGTCCCCATAACCCAGGAATATGTCTTAATATTAGTACCTTCACCAACAACAAGTGTAGCTTTGACAACATGTTCTGAACTAAACTTAAGAAAAAATTCTAACTCCACATTTACGTCGAGCAGCAATTCCATCGAAGAATCCAATGGGATTATTTTCAAAGTACACCAAGAAAAATATATAGTCCAGACTGAGACCTTCAGAAACATCCTTGTATTCCTTTAGTGACATTAGAATTCTACTACATATTAGGCCTTCATTCTGGGGAAAATCTTCAAATAAAATTGTATTCTTGTAATTCCAAATTCCCCAAAGTATATGGAAAGGAATTGAGTTGTTCTTTGGAAAGGTAAGGAACCAGTAAAGAAAATTTTCTTGTAATGAAGGACAATTCCAGTATCCTCAAATTTGTAGTTGTTTAAGAGCTTCCATCGAGATGAGTTGTGAAATGGAGCAATTGACAAACAAGTGCACAATTGTTTCCTCATCATGTAAGCACAATGGACATACCGAAGGGCCTATACCTCCTCTAAGTGTATAATTATCGCCAGTGAGGACCAAGTTTTTGAGGCAAAGCCAAATAAAACAAAGAATTATTGTAGGGATCTTTACTTTCCATATTACTTGATACCACCAACAAGGCTCCTCATTACTATGCTGTGAGACTAGGGATTCATAAGCTAGTTTAGTTGTAACCTTTCCCGAGGACTTATTCTAGGACCAACAAATTGCATCCTCTTCATTATTGAGAGAAATGCCACTACCTATAAGAATTGACAGATATACATCCCATTCCAAGGAAAACAAACCTTCCAGGCCTAAATCTACTGAAGAAATCCACCCAACAAAGTCCAAGGGATTATGAACTGTAGTTTTTTTGATGTGTGCCAAAGAATAAATCATGAGGGATGAGATTTAAACATAAACCTAATCTGGACTGTTATTTTCTTTTATTTATTTTTAATTAATATTAATATGGAGTGTTTTTTTCCTTATTAATATTAATAGTTATAGAATACCAACTAGCATAGAATAATCCTAACTAGGTGTCCACTTCCTCTAACTCAATTAGAATGGTGTTTGCTTCCTCTAACTAATTTTAATGGTACGTGCTATAGTGGAATTTTTATTTTAATCACCTATGGCTTCATGCTTAATAAATGGCCCTTCTTAGACTTGATTATGTGCTTAATCCTATGATACTGATACTTTTTCTCTCTTTACTTAAGATTTCAACCACAAGTGGCTTAAAACTATTCTCAAGAACAATCTAAAGGAAACAAAATGAACAATAGTCTACCTGAAATAAAATGAACAAGTGTTGAACATAAATAAATATCACAACTAAAATACAACATATATATACAAAATGTGTATAGTGCCTTACCTCGAGTGGGCCCCCTGAAGGGTTTGGCCTGTGCATTAAAATATAACAAGAATATATTATCTAGTGGAAAAATTATTACAAATGTGATGGAAAAACATACTAATGTCCATTGAAGGTAAGGACACCCATGTTTATATAAGCGAGCAAATAATCTACTCATTCTAAAATAAGAGAGATAACGTTCATTTATTTGGGGTTTAAGGTTTCAATTACAACTGATCTTGGAGCATTGTGATCCATAACTAATCGCAAGAACTCAAAATGAGATTCATACATATAGTAACAAACTCAAATTTTTTCTCGTTGCAACTTTTGAAGCACATTGGTATTATGCTTGTTCACACAGTGATGGATCAAGCCAATGGATTGGTTCGTTACACTACAACATATTCATTTATTTTTCAAGTTGTTACGATGGCAATGTGGTTGCAAATGCCACCTATCACGTGGAGTGATTTGTTGCAATGGGTAGAAAGTTGATGGATTCCTTCTTGTTGTCATAAATATTTGGTATCTTCCTCGACCTTCACTGACTGTGCGAAGCCATTTTGATACCTGTAGAATATTTTTCAAAGTATATGCTACATGTTGTGTTAGTAATTATTAGAGAACACATATATACATATTCTAGCACACCATTTATCATTCACTAAAAACACAAGTCATTCCATAACCTTCTTTAATTTGATCATGTAAACAAAAATAAATATAAATGGAAATCCATTTACTTTTGAGTACATGCAAAGCATAGATATAGTAATGCCAATCTCTAGAACACAAACTTTAGGATGATATTGGTAGACTAGGGTTTAGTTCTAGGTCAAAAGAGTGGAAAACATATGTAGTTTCTTGAAATCATCATTGGATTCATGAAGTAGTTTTTATTCCTGTTTATCCATGTATCCCTCATATACATGGTCACCACTAAAGTTGTATTTTCCATGGAGTGATTCCTCCTGAATGTGTTCCTTATATGGTTGGTTTTCTTCTTTATATTCTTGATTTTTAATGGGATGTTTCATCTTCCCTTTATGTTCTTGATTGTTAGCTAATGTTAAGGTGGAAACATGTTCCCTATGAGTTGCAACCATATAGTATTTATTCTCTATCAAGCAAAAAAGGGAATTATTTTCTTGCTTATTTCAGCCCCCAAATCTAATGAAAATTTATTTGAAATAGGTGGAAAAAATCTTCTATTTCTCTTTTTCTTTCATGGAAAACCTCAATCCAATCTTCTAAGCATACAATCCTTTCTTCTTTAAGATATTCTTCATAGGTTAGACCTTAAATGTGTTCCTTGAGTGATTTTTCTTTAAGGGAATGATAAGAAGAATCTTCATCCATGGAATTATAAGTTTTCTCTCAAATCTAATGATTCTCAAAGGTCTTAATAACTTTATACCTTTTATTTTCTTGCACGATCACCACATAGTATTTAAAAAAAATCTCAAAATCTTGATGATTAGGACCCCAACACTTGAATAAGATTCTAAACAAATGATCAGAAGAATATATTGTCTTAGGATTACTAATATGACTTAGGAAAGATTTTTCCTTCCTCTCCAAAGATATTACAAACAACTTAATCATGACATCCTCATGAGATACATCAAGATATAGAAAATACTCCAAAAATAGAACAATGTGTTGAATGGCATGAGATTCAATACCATCAAACTTAGGAAGGTTTTCTACCCATTATTGAGTAAAATGATTAGGATATCCACTAATTCCTTCAAGATCAAAACAAGGATGAAACTCACAAAAATCCCAAGGTGTCAATTTTCCAATAACTTAAATTTGAAAATAAAATGTGACAAGAGTGGAGTCGCCAAGGTGAATGCTCAAATGTCAGTACAATGTTTCTTACTTCACCGTAAAAGAAACAAGCCTCTAAAATCTCTTAGGGAAATGGGATTCCTCCCCTCAATGGAGTCGTCAGATGAGTAAAACTAATAAAACCTTTGAATCCTCTAAAATGTATTAAGGAAATGGGATTCCGCCCTCAATGGAGTCGCCAAATAAGTAAAACTAATAAAACCTTTGAATCCTACCCATAATTGTTTTTAAGATAAACTTTGAATACCGAGGGAATGGACTTTATCCCCAATAATGACGCCAAAATGTTACCTCCCAAACTGTCACTAGGTGAATAAAGTCCTAACCACAAATTGCAAGAGCCTAAAGGTACTATCATGAAAGCCACCCAATGTCACTTCAATGGTCTTCCCACACACAGGGGAAACCCTACAAGTCAATCCAAGCTAGATCCGCATAGATGGGAGTATCACTTAACTTTGAATTAATTATTAAAGTTAACCCAAGAGCTACTCTTATATGGAAAAAATGTGGTAATAAAGTGGAGTGCAATATGGTTTACTTGATGAATGCATATAAGTACCACCAAATGTGTGATCACCAACAATCATAATAAATGAATGATGAATTGAACAAAGCATGTACTTGAAGTTTTTTCCACAAAGTTTAGTTTGATTCGTCGATGAAAGAATGAAATTTAAACATGAAGCTCATCCACGTGAGAATGTCGTATTAAGCCAAATTTTCTCATTTAAAGTGATTGCTTATAAGTGCTAATCTAAAGACATTTAAAGGTATTTATGACCTTCACATCATGAAGTGAAGTAGAAATGGAAACTATATATACCAAGTGTTGAAGCATTGATGCAAACTGTATAGTTAAAATTCCAAGGATATAGCCGAACATATTAGACAATATTAAATGACATTAGACAATATTGAATGATAGCATAATTGTTTCGAACCATTCATTAGAAATAGATATCCAAAATCCATTCTAGGCTTTTAAGAAGCAATCTATAACATAGATATCACAAGTTCACCATGTTATTTTGTACCACTTCTCATTACTTCCTAGGTTTATTGCTTGAGTATGTTTTTCATGGATGTCAATGAAAGTAGTAAGACACAATGTTGTTGGACTCAAATGTTGTCAGGAGAATTAGTGTTAAATGGCAAGGAAAGTAATAAGGCACAATGTTGTTGGACTCAAATGTTGTCATGAGAATTAATGTTAAATGGAAGGAAGCTCTATCTAAAGCCCATGGACAACAATTCAAAATTAGGTTGAGTTCAATATGATATATAGTAGTATCTAAGCAATGTTAACCATGAGATTTTAAAACATGTGATGACAATACATAGTAAATCCAATGAGCAAAAATATAGATCAAAAGACTATATGAGGTTCCAATCCAGAGATCTAGGATTCAATTTATCTTATGCTTGGATAAGGGATCTAAAATACTTTTTGTTATCATTCCATTAACCTTTAATAGTGATCAAAATAGCATATGGGAAAAAGTGATTCATCTAGTACACTTTCCAGCAAGTCAAACAAAATAGCACACAAGAAAAAAATGATTCATAGAGTACACTTTCCAGCAAGTCGTTCTAGGTTTTTAGGCATAGATTCACTATTAATTATTCTTAGATTATAAACAAGACAGGGCACTGAAAATAAATGTACTAAAATGTGTCAAACAATAGATTTGATCGATGTCAAGTGATTACTAGTTCCATTAAAATAATTAAAAACACCTATAAATTTATCAAAGTCCATTCATGAGATCAAATTCATTATGCTGAGATAAATGCTTGAAAATAAATTCGGCGCTTTAGAAAGAACTTCATAGGTGCCATGTGCAATATATCAAATTATTAGTGTAGCGTTTAGGTTAATGATCCGACTCCTTCGATTTCTCCTGCGCATCTGCTATCTTTCCTCTCCTCCTATGCAGGTTCAGTTCATGTTCGTCGTAACCTAGATCGTCGCAAGGAGTCAAAGAAACGAGCAGAATCCGATTTCACTAAATGGCTTCGGCAGATGGGCAATGTCGGGGGCTCGGCTGGGCAATGTCAGGGGCCGACAAAGAACAAGTTCGTCCCTTCGTCGTAGACCCCGTTGATGGTGTACGTGACTTCACCTACGTCCGTGCCCTGAATGTATCGCTGTGTATTAAACGTGAACATACCCCTCCACCAAAGCCTAAATAAAGCTGCACCTTCCCGGAACTTCTCCGTTTGTTAATAGGCAAGAAAGGAAACAGAGCATATGCGTGGGAAAATTCGAAGGAGTCGGATCTGCGGTGTAGAGGAAGGTGCTGGTGGTAAATTAAATTACGTCCAGCAAATTAAATTACCTGCACCAACTCCCTGCAGCCAACATAGGAGGGACAGCGGCAGGCGGGAGAAAACGTAGGAACGACTTGCTAACGGAGTTTGGAGACAGGTCGGAGATGGTACGTTTAATGGTATGTATACTGTGGTCACAGCAGACGTCATGTTTAGATGCCCTGGCTTATAATATGATGATGAATAACAGTTGTTGTTGTTGTTGTTTGTTTTTTTTTTTTTTTTTTCTATTTATTTATTTATTTTTATTTTTTTTTGGGAGTAAGCTAATTAGGGAGCAATCTTTTGTTCTGAGTTATTTTTTTGGTAGGTTTTTAGACATTCTGTTTTTAAATTTTTGGTTAATTTAGAATTTCCTGAGTTAAACTGTTTGTTTTTAAATTTTTGGTCAATCTAGAATTGTAATTAATTTTCTGAGCATTTGGATTGGTTTAAAATAGAGCAAAACCCTAAAATAAGATTTTGAAATGCATGGAACTTTTATCCATGTTAAACTCAGATTACCCTTAAAAATTTGACCCTATTCAGATCCGATATTCAGATCCGATTTTTGCCTGAAAAACAAAATTCTAATCGCTCCCTAATTAGCATACTCCGTTTTTTTAAGGGTTTATGGCGTTGACACTTTATATTTTATATTTTTTCGCAATGTACTTCATGGCGTTTACATTTGATATTTTAGGGTTTATGGCGTTGACACTTTCTATTTTATATTTTTTCGCAATGTACTTCATGGCGTTTACTTTTGATATTTTATGTGTTTTTAGCGTTGACATTTATATTTTATATTTTTTTTCGCGTTGACATATAGATAGAGTGAAGTGCTTGAATTTGATATTTTATATTTTTTTAGCGTTGAAATTAATAATTTTTTTTTTTGCGTTGACATATAGATAGCGTTACGTGCAAGCACTTCATTAATGGCTACAAATACACTCCGGCTACAAATACACTCCCACCTGAAGCGCAGGTTGAGAGAAGATACGAATAAAATGCAGAAGGCGTGGTTTTACAACGAATATGGATCCATAAATGTCTTGCAATCCGGGGAATTTCCTATGCCAAAGTCGGGGCCAGGCGAGATTTTAGTTAAAATCCGAGCCGCCGCTCTGAATCCCATAGACTTTAAGAGACGGGAAGGCATATTCAAAAGCTCCTATTCCGATTTTCCGGTATCCACGTTTTTTGTTTGTTTGTTTTTAACGGAAGCTAGTTAATCAATAATAGATATGAGGTTACATGAGTTTTTGAAAATTTGTTTTATCGTTATTATTTAAGGAATGGAAGATTTGTGTTTTTAATAGTTGGTTTGTGTTATACAGACTGTGCCGGGCTGTGATGCAGCAGGAGTGGTGGTGGAAGTTGGTGATGGCGTTTCCAAGTTCAAGAATGGCGACGAGATCTACGGTTACATCCAGAACTTCACAGCGGGCAGGCCAAAGCAGTGGGGAACACTCGCCCAGTACACCGTAGTGGACGAATACCTGGTGGCGCCGAAGCCCACAAATTTATCGTTGGAGGAAGCCGCGAGTTTGCCGCTTTCGGTACTGACTGCTCAGCAGGCGTTCGATATAGCGAAGTTCGAGAAGGAGCAGAGCGTGTTCATAGTGGAAGGAGCGGGCGGAGTGGGTAGCCTGGCCATTCAACCGGCGAAGCATGTCTATGGAGCTTCCAGGATTGTTTCCACGGCTAGCACTGGGAAATGATAAATTGTGAAGCACAGAGAAATGCAGAGAGAAAAGAATAGTATATTCAAATGTATGAAGAAGTACAGAACATAGAACTCTGAGAGATAATTACAATGTAAGATGGTTGAGCTATATATGCTCAAGCAAGATAAAAATAGAAAGTACAACTGTCCAGTACAGCTCGCAGTGTACGGTCATACTGTTGAGGGTACAATATATTTAACACTCCCTCTTAGACTCAACAGTTACAATCAGTAGCACTGACTATGCCTAAATGTTGTCTGTGGAAGTCAAAAACTGACTTTTCTTGTGGCTTTGTGAAGATGTCAGCAAGCTGATCTCGAGAACCACAAAATTGTAGTGCAATATCACCATTATTGACTAACTCGTGTATGAAATGAAACCGAGTGTCAATGTGTTTACTTTTCTTGTGGAACACATGGTTCTTGGATAATGCAATTGCTGATGTGTTGTCACAGAAGATAGGAGTTGGATCCTTCTCTGTTTGTTACATGTCTTTCAATAATCTTCTGAGCCATACAGCTTGACAAGAAGCTGAGGTAGCAGCTACATACTCTGCCTCTGCAAAAGATATTGATACAATTGGCTGCTTCTTCGATGCCCATGAAATCAGGTTCGTGCCCAGTTGAAAAACATATCCTGATGTGCTTTTCCTGTCATCTAGGCTGCCTGCAAAGTCACTATCTGTATAACCAAAGAGTTGATTACTATCAGATTGAGTGTACCATAAACCGAAATTGAGAGTTGCTGCAACATATCTCAAAATTCGTTTTTCCATTCTCCAATGAGGTTCTTTTGGTGATTCCATGAATTTGGAAACAAGGCTCGCTACATACATGATGTCAGGCCTAGTTGTTGTAAGATTCAACAAGCTGCCTACTAAACTTTTGTATAAAGTAGAATCCACTGTGGGACTTTCATCATTCTTGCTTAATTTTGTGCCTAAAGGGATGGGTGTTTCTGCTGGATTGCTTCCTTCCATGCGAAACCGTTTGATGATGTCTGTTGCATACTTTTGCTGACAGACAAAAATGCCTTTGGCTAATTGATGAACCTCAATGCCTAAAAAATATTTCATTATGCCAAGATCTGTCATCTCAAACTCAGATTGCATGGCATGTTTGAAATCTGTGAGCTCTAGATTTCCTGTGTAAATCATGTCATCAACATATAAACATACAATTAGT